>JAIUZE010024929.1:0-16775 GCA_022085475.1 Heliosperma pusillum | reverse complement strand
GTAATGACAAACTCCCTTTTGGATACCAATAAAGTATGTCTGACGATCGGTGGGCCGACTAATCGTCAGGATCTCCATTTTCCGAGCCTCGCAAGCCCCAACCGAATAAAGGACAAGTTAGGAACCGTTCCCTTCCATAGTTCATATGGAGTCTTGTCTACAGCTTTAGACGGACTTCGGTTAAGTATTAGAGCAGCTGACAATAGAGCATATCCCCATAATGAGTCAGGCACAACCGTGTGACTCATCATGGATCGAACCATATCAAGCAATGTTCGATTTCTCCGTTCGGACACACCATTCCATTGTGGTGTTCCAGGTGGAGTTAACTGTAGTACTACACCACAGTCTTTAAGGTGTTGATCAAACTCATTCGAAAGTATTCGCCCACCACGATCTGAATGTAGTCTTTAAAATCATTCTATCCAGCTGCTTTTCAACCATTATTCTGATTCTTGAACTTGTCAAGGCCTCACTTTTATGCTTCATTAGAAGACAAACATAATCTACTCAAATCGTCCGTGAAACTGATAAAATATCTATAGCCATCTCTAGCGTTGATTGACATAGGTCCACACACATCAGTATGTATGAGTCCTAATAGGTCAGCAGCGCGCATTCCAACACATTTGAAGGAAATTCGAGTCATTTTGCCTATAAGACATGATTCACACGTGCCAAAAGATTCATAGTCAAATGGGGAGATAGTCCCATTATCAATGAGCTTTTTCACGCATTTTTCATTTATGTGTCCCATACGGCAATGCCATAGATAGGTTTGATCTTTGTCACCAACCTTTGCTTTCTTATTACTCACATGCATTATATCTGTGGTTTGATCTAAAACATAAATTCCATTCATGGAAACAGCTTTACCATAAATCATATCGTTTAAAGAGAAAATACAGCTATTATCCTTTATTACAAACGAAAATCCGTCCTTATCAAGTACGAAAACTGAAATAATGTTCTTAGATAAACTGGGTACATAGTAACAGTTATTCAGAAATAACTCAAATCCACTTGGGAGTTGGATTACATCTGTTCCCACTGAAACGGCAGCTACTCTTGCTCCATTCCCCACTCGCAGGTCCACATCACCCCTTGCGAGAGTTGTGATGTTTCTTAGGCCCTGCAAATGATTGCACAGATGAGAACCACAACCAGTATCTAGTACCCAAGTTCCGAAACTTGCAAGGTTAATCTCAATCATATGAATAAAAGATGACGTACCAACAGGAGTGACGCGGCCTGATTTTACGTCTTCAGCATACACGGGACAGTTCCGCCTCCAATGCCCAGTCTTGTGGCAATGGTGGCACTCCGTGTTTTCCTTGCTCTTTGTCTTGCCTTGTGAGCTACCGCTAGTCTCACCAGGCCCACTCTTGACCTTTCCTGGCTTTTTGGACTTCGGCTTCCCTACAGCTAGGTCAGCCTGAGCCTTGCCCTTACCTCTACCCTTGTTGCCAATCATGAGAACGTCCTGCCTCAAGCTCCCACTCAATTTCAGATCACTCTCGGTCTGTACGAGAAGTGAGTGGAGCTGATGAAGACTTTTCTTCATATCATTCATATAGTAATTTGCCCTGAAAAGGGCAAAACCATCATGAAGTGAATGGAGCACACGATCAATAATGATCTTCTCATCGATTTTACAACCAATAGCCTCCAGCTTCTCGACATTCTCGATCATAGCAAGAATGTGTGGGCTAACCGCTTGACCCTTCTGGAGTTTCGCTTCAAAGAAGCGACATGTATACTCATAGCTAACGATCCTCGGAGCTTTCGAGAACTCGTTAGAGAGAGTGGTGAAAATCTTGTTTGCACCCTGGGCTATGAATCGCCTCTGCAAATTGGATTCCATTGAAAAGATGAGTACGTTCTTTATCGCACCCGCCTCCATTACGAAATCACTATAAGCAAGTGATGCATTTGCTCCTGCATTGGGGCCTGGGTTAGTCGGTAGAGGCTCAGTCAAGTACTTGAGCTTACCGTCAGCAATGGCAGCATTCCGTAATGCCGCCACCCAGTCCGTAAAGTTGGACCCATCATTCTTCAGTCGCGTGGACTGATTCATGTTGTCCATAAAGATCTTTAGCTAGGACTCGCGAGCGAGTGTAGCACTTGGCATTGGGTCGTCTGTACTTCCAGCCATTTGTTATTTTAGCAGTTATATCTTTATATAACGGATTCAAGAAACTGTGAAAAGAAGAAAAATTATGATAAGTTTCATCGTTTTAAAATTAAGTCTTAATGCAAAAACTGTTTAATGCGATGACTCATGCATTTATACAATTGACCTCCCTCAAGAATTATATAAATGATCCCAAGACTCAATTTCTGTAAATTGATAAGCCAACCTCTTGGCTAATTCTAGTTTTAGAATTCTCAGTCAATAAATTTCTGTAAATTCTATCTTTAGTCCATTATAATCACGAGATATTACTCGTACTATGATGTTGAGATAAAATAGGTCAACACTCACTACTTACCCAACGTAGAAGGGGTCATATTATGACTTTCGACGAAGAAGGGGCTCATAGTAGTTTTTCCTATAAAGACTAATCTCAATTTTCATTTTAGAGGAAGATCCCATCATCTTAAATTTAATTCATTTTAAGTGAACAAATTTCTAGCATTTCGTGAATGATTTAGACTAAGGTGATGGCCCTATGAACGAGTGACATCTGTATGTCTAAGATGAAAATTCAAACTATATTAATCATTTTTCATGTATTTTAGGTGGTTTGGTTTAGGCGGAATATGATGCAATAATTTAACATGTGAATGAAAAGCAAAAGAATGGAAAAATACGAAAACTATTACAACGGTCCTAGTGTGGCCTATCTACCAAAATGAACGGTAAATACAAGTTTGGAATCCATCCTTATGGACCCGAGAAGCTTGACTTGATGTTCCATCTTGGTCCATGAAGCGGGAGTGAACATCCGATCTCCGTCTTAAGTCTTCTTAAATTACATTTAAAAATTACAAAATAAACCTATTTACATTCTAATTCCAAAACATAATTAAAAGAAAAATAAAAGGAGATTCGAGATCTCAAAATTACATCCAAACCATGATTTCATCATTACGAAAACATGATTAACTAAAGCCACACTAGGTATTACATTTTTCAACCAATTGCAAAAAAAAACGTAAATCAAACCATTCATTCATTCATTCATTCGACAAAAATAAAATGCATCAACTATATAAATTAATTCTTCAAGACATAATTCTGTAATTATGTAGAGTAATTTATCCAAACCACCATTATATACGATCAAAATTATGTGACAATTCCTTAATTGCCCACAACAATTTTAATCTTTCATAATCCATTTTATTTTAAACCTTTTTAAAATAATCGGGTATCATTATTGTGAACCTTTTCACAATAACAAACAAACAAACATTATCTTTATAATGCCCAAAAAAAAAACAAATTTTTTTTCTATTGTTCACTATTCACGTGAACAGTACCAGTCCCAAAAAAAAAATTCCTTCTTTCTTTTCTCTCGGTTTATAACAAAAACCGAAAATCCAATACACAAAAAAAACTATTGCTGCCATTTTTTTTAAAAAAAACAGGAAAACTTTTTTTTTTTTTTAAACTGTGAACAGTAACACGGGCAGCAAAAAAAAATTTAATCAAATTAAACCGTTTTAATTCGATCAAGCTTATATTAACTAGATCGGTACAAAACAAACAATATCTAATCGTTATTAAACATTGATACAAATAGATGATTCCAATTAACCTTTTAATATGAACATCTAAAACAATTTATACCGAAAATATATAGCACAAAAATTGATGTTCATTAACATCCAATACAATTCCATTTTATTTTAATTTAATCATTATCAAATTAAAACAAGTACAAACTTATTATATTGAATTTTAACCTTTTAAAATAACAATATCAATAAATCAACAATGTAAAAACAAGACCCAAAAAAATTGAATCAACACGGCAAAAAAAAATCTGCCGAGACCGAAAATTTTTTTTTTTCGGTTTTATTTTTTTATTTCTCAAATTTATATTTCATAAAATGAAAAACATATAATATAATTTTGTAGCCTTACGCTCTGATACCACTTGTGGGAAATAACAGTTTACTTCCACTATAAAATTAGGATTATAACAAAATTATAGAATATGAATTGCGAGTCATAAAAATGAAAACGATATAAAATATAGAGAAAACGAATTGAACCTTTGGTCCTAGCAAAATCGGCGTAAGAACAGATATGAAAGCAGATATCCTCCTAATCGTCTCACCCAAGATTGATCGAGAAATGCCCTTGTATTTGCTAGAAAATTCGAGAGAAAAAGAGTATGTATCTTTTTGTGTGATGTAAATTAATGATGAATCAAATTATTTAGTTAGAATGAGTAAAACTCTTCCCATATACCCACTTTCACACGGCACAAAATAGGAGAAAATAAGGGATATTTTTCTCCTATTTTGTTACCCTATTTGACCGAAATTCCAAAGTGTATTTGGACTCTTTTTCGGTTATATTAGCTTCCATTTAATATAATGTTATACATATTATATTTGTCTAATATGTTGTCATACATTAATAAGGTCTATTACAACATTTTGCAGTGGATATATTAACATAACAATTATTATGACAATCGTATAATATATACTTCAATTATAAATATCGGTATATTTATAATCCTGCTAATTAAATGTAACGGTTTATCTTTAATTACGAATTAACATTTTAATTCGTTTAAGCTCACATTATATACTACAACTAAATATAACATTTTATATTTAATTACGAATTACAGTTAATTCGTCTTAGCTAACATTATTTAATCGTTATTAAATAATTATATCATCATCACATTGACTAACCTTTTAGTCAAAAACACCGACTAACCTTTTCGTCATTTAATAAGGCATCAATATGATTATTTTCTCAAATAATCACATCTCTCAATCACATCCTTTAGGTGTGACTTTTAGGGACCAGTTTATCACCGCCATCTGTATGACAATAACGTCAAACTTATCTAGCAAGCCAACCGTTATCGATAAACGTTGATCAACTGATTACAATACAAAGTATACCCTGTGAACCTATAGAGATTTATTTATGTTATTGCACTAACTGTGGAGGACACTGGCTCCAACATCATCAACATCTAACAACAATCATCATCAACAACACAATTCCTAAGCTTACTAATCATATTCTAAATAAGATTTCTAATATAGAAAACACGTAAAACACGTAAATGATATCGAGTAACCCTTCACCGTTACCTTTTTGCGTCTTCACTCCGTGTCAAGGTCCTCTTCAATCAAGAAGTAGTCTTTGTCGGGATCTTGAAGGTCACCACCTACAAATAGATAATAAAAGATGAATATAATTCACCTTGAGAAAGACTGATAATTTGAAAAGCGAGAAAGACGGTAATTTTATTACCAATACGGATAGAGGACAATGAGAGGGGAAGAATGAGACGAACCTAGGTGCATTTGAGCGAGAAATGAAAGAGTTGAGACGATTCTAAGCTTTGAAGAAATATGGAGGTTAGGGTTTTGGGGTTTCTTGGTGAGGAAGATGAAGATGTTGAGTTGTGAGGGTGAGTAAGGTTATGAGGGAGTACGTGGAAAACATGAGAAAAAGCCCAAAAACGTCTTAAGACGTAACTTACTCGGAAACTCGCGTAAAGTCCGAAAACGAATTCGGATTTTCTAAAATACACACGGGAAATTAAATTCTTGAATAAAACTAAAATTCGCTGAAAAATATCCGTATGCGGGTGTTACACAAGGACACCAAAAGATGAATACAATTTACCTTTGAGAAACACGGAAAATTTGAAAATGAGAAATACGGTAATTTTATTACCACACAAGGTAGAGGACGATAAGAGAGGAAGATTATGATAAAAATCAAGAGATTTGGGTGAGGAATGGATGAGTTGTGTGAAGCTTGAGTTGATAAAAAATTTTGGTTAGGGTTTTGGTGGTTTGTCTGAGGGTGAAGAGGATGAGTGGAAAATGAGTTATAAAAGGGTGAGTGGAAAAATGGGGGGAAAAAGGCCCAAAATGTGGCTTAAGGCGTAACCCACACGGAATTTCGAGTAGAGTCCGAATACCGACTCGGATTTGCTAAATTAGACACGGAAAAGTAAGTCCTAATCTAAATCTAAAACTAAGCTAACTAATATCCGTATAATATTTGTAAGTTACGACGGGTAAAATTACAGGTGTTACAATCACCCCACCTTTTAAAACGTTTCGCCCTCGACACTTAAACGAAAGAAAGATACCTTAATCGAATAGGCTTTGATATTTAGCCCGCATGGTAGCTTCTAGTTCCCAGGTCTCTTTCTCAACATTACCACATCTCCACAAAACTCTTACTAAAGGCACCACTTTACTTCTCAACTTTTTATCCTTGCGATCTAGAATGCGGATTGGCTTCTATTCAAAGGACAGATTCGGTTTGAACTCGGGAATTTTGGCTTGAAGAACATGGCGTGGGTCACTAATGTACTTCCTCAGTTGAGAAACATAGAAGACATCATGAACTTTGCCCAAATTCGGGGGCAGGTCCAACTTGTACGCTACGGCACCAATTCTTTTCTCAATGTCAAAGGGTCCAATGTACTTCGGGCTCAATTTACCCTTTACACCAAACCTATTAACACCCTTCATTGGAGATACCTTCAAGAACACTTTATCTCCAACTTGAAATACCATCGGTCATCTTTGGACATCGGCATAGAAGTTTTGTTGGTCTTGAGCAGCTTTCATCTTATCACGGATGACCTTCACATGATCAATGGTCGTAACAAGGATATAGGGACCTAAATCACGAACATCACTCAATTGATTCTAACAAATAGGACTTCGGCACTGCCTTCCATAGAGAGCTTCGTAAGGAGCCATCTTGATCGAGGCACGGTAACTATTGTTGTAAGAAAACTCCACCAACGGTAGACTCTTTTCCTATTTAGATTGGAGGTCGAGGGCACAAGCTCTAAGTAAGTCTTCTAAAGTCTGGATAGTCCTTTCGGTCTGACCATCGGTAGCGGCATGGAAAGCGGTACTTATCAACAACTTACTACCCATGGCTTCTTGCAAGCCCTTCCAAAATCTCGAACAAAACCTCGAATGTCGTTCGGATATGATCTCCTTGGGAACACCATGATATCTGACGATCTCATCAACATAGGCTTTGGCTAGTCGATCTAAGCTCTAAGTCTCCTTGATCGGGATGAATCTGGCACTCTTGGTCAAGCGGTCCACAATAACCCAAACGACATCTTTACTTCCAACGGTTCTTGGCAAAGCAATGACAAAATCCATAGAAATAGATTGCCACTTCCATAGTGAAATATCCAAAGGTTGTAGCAATCCACCGGGCCTCTTGTGTTCGATATTCACTTGTTGGCAAGTAAGGCATCTTCCAACATAGGACACAACATCACTCTTCAAATTCGGCCACCAAAATTGTAGCTTCAAGTCTTTATACATCTTATTACCTCCAGGGTGGATAGAGTAGGGAGAAAGGTGAGCTTCATTAAGAATTCTCTTCCTCAAGTCAACAGCATTAGGTAGGAACACTCGGTCATGGAATTGAATGACACCTTTGTCATCGATCTTAAAGTCTTTGGCTTTTCCTACTAGAAGCTTGGCTTGAATGGACTTGTAGGTACGATCATCAACTTGGCTTTCGCGGATCTCGCGGAGAAGAACGGGTTCGGCAACCATGGCACCAACATAATCAAATCCCCGCTCCACGAACTCCAACTTCAACTTTTGAAACTTGGTACAAAGATCATCAGGTAGCACCCACATAACATTCAAGGCATGAGAAGATTTCCTACTAAGAGCATCAGCAACAACATTGGCCTTCCCTTCATGGTATTGCAATTCAAAATCATAGTCATTCACCAATTCCAACCATCTTCTTTGTCTCATATTCAACTCCTTTTGAGTAAATATGTACTTCAAACTCTTGTGATCGGTATAAATGCGACAATGAACACCAATAAAATAGTGGCTCCACACTTTCAAGGCATGGACCACTGCGGCTAATTCCAGATCATGCGTAGGGTAGTTCACTTCATGAACTCTCAACTGTCTCGAGGCATAAGAACCCACCTTCCTATTTTGCATAAGTACACAACCCAATCCCATCTTGGAAGCATCACAATAGACATCAAAGTCTTCGCCATCTTCAGGTAAAGTCAACCTTTTCTTTAATTCTTGAAAAGCGGCTTCACAAGCTTCATTCCATGCGAATTTGATTTCTTTCTTCAAAAATTGAGTCATCGGTCTTGCAAGCTTCGAGAAATCTTTGACAAATCGACGGTAGTAACCAGCTAAAGCAAGAAAACTTCGGACTTCTCTAACATCGGTTGGACTATTCCAATCAACCACGGCCTCAATCTTAGAAGCTTCTACCATCACACCTTCTTTAAAGATTACATGTCCAAGAAAGGACACCTTAGGTAACCAAAATTCACACTTGGATAATTTGGCAAACCACCTTTGACGACGAAGGACATCCTAAATGTTCCTAAGATGAATAGCATGCTCTTTTTCGGTCTTGGAGAAAATAAGGATGTCGTCGATGAAAACCACTACACACTTGTCAAGATACTCACTACAAGTGCGGTTCATTTGATCCATGAAAATAGCGGGAGCATTAGTCAAACCAAATGGCATCACCTTGAACTCAGAGTGACCATATCTTGTACTAAAAGCGGCCTTTGGTATATCGGCATCACGAAGGGGAATTTGGTGGTATCCGGATCTCAAATCAATTTTGGAAAAAGTAGAAGCACCCTTTAGTTGATCGAACAAATCTTCAATTCTTGGCAAAGGGTATTTGTTCTTGATTGTAATTCGGTTCAACTCACGGTAGTCAATACAAAGTCTCATGGAACTATCCTTCTTCTTCAAAAAGATAACGGGAGTACCCCAAGGCAAGGCACTCGGTCGAATGAAACCTTTTTCGATCATTTCATCAAGTTGCTTCCTTAACTCTTTCAACTCGATTGGAGCCATACGACATGGAGTTTTAGCTATAGGTCCGGTTCCGGGCACAAGATCAATGGAAAACTCAACATCACGCTCAGGACGGATCTCGGGCAAGTCTTCGGGAAATATATCAACAAAGTCACGTACTATAGTTACGTCTTCAATCTTTGGTAAGGAGTGTTGGAGCTAGTGTCCTCCACAGTTAGTGTGATAACATGAATAAATCTCTTTCAGGTTCACAGGGGATACTTAGTATTCTTATCAGTTGATTAACGTTTATCGATAACGGTTGGCTTGCTAGGAGTTTGACGTTATTGTCATTTTAATGGCAGTGATCAACTAGTCCCCAAAAGTCACACCTAAAGGATGTGTCTGAGAGATGTGATTATATGAATAATATAATCATATTGATGCCTTATTATATGACTAAAAGGTTAGTCGATGGATATGACTAAAAGGTTAGTCAATGTAATGATGATACGATTATTTAATAACGATTAAATAATATTAGCTGAGACGAATTAAATGTAATTCGTAATTGAATATAAACCGTTATATTTAATCAATGTATATAATATAAGCCTAAACGAATTAAAATGTCAATTCGTAATTAAACATAATATGTTATATTTAATTACCAAATTATAAATATACGGATATTTATAGTTGACGTATATATTATATTACATGCTAATATAACCGAAAAAGGAAGGAGAAAATAGTCTTTTTATACTCCTAATTTTCGGCTAATAAGAAAAATAATAAGAGAATATATCTCCTATTTTTCTTTTATGGTAACTAGGTCAAAAACCTAATAACAAGAGGGTTAAAAGTAGAAAAAGTCTCCTCCTCCTGTTGTTGTTGTTGTTCGGCCGAAACAGAGCAAGAAAGAAAAAACAATTCAGTTTTTCTCTCTATCATTCATCATTACCCAAAAGAAAAATTAGCAATAACGTTTCTCTAAAATTCTAGCACAAGCAAGGCATATCTTGGAACATCTTGGGTGCAACAATTAGGAGAATATTAATTTTGATATTGTTCATAGGCCAAATTTTCTAGGACCAAAGGTTAATTCTAAATTCCTATAATTTTATATTATGCAATTCATTTATGACTCGTAATTCATATACTATAGTTTCGTTATAATCCGTATTGTTCATCCATATAAAAAAAAAAAAAAAATTTGCCTTTTTTTTCCATTTTGATTCATTATAATTGTTGTTTTAAATAGTTAAGACGATAACATGATGAATTTGTAGTTGTTTTAATTTAATATGGATTAAATTAAAATGTAAATGGAAATCGATTTGAATGTTCATTGCTATATATTTTTCGGTATTCACTGTTTTAGATATTCATTTTAAATTGTTAAATTGAATCATCTAGTTTGTATCTGTGACAACCCTCGCGAATGCGGAAATAAAACATACAAGCTGTTGGAGTAAGTGTCCTCAACAATAGTGCGATCACATAATTAAATCTCAATAATAAGAATACAAAGGGATGATGAATATTATAGTCAACTGGTCAACATAAATCGGTAACGATTGGCTCAATTGAGTTTGACGTTACTGTCGTATGACGGTGGTGATCAGTTGATCACTTGAGGTCACACCTAAAGGACAATCCCCTAATCATGTACGTTGATTAATTGTATAGTGATGCAGATTAATTAATCCCTAAAAATGAACCAAGTTCAAATTGTGAGTGAGAAACAAATCTTATTGTAATATGATTAAATAAGATTCATTTTGGTAATTTAATTGTTATATTACTAAGAATGCATTATGTTTATGAAACATTTGAGATAAGTTAATTTGGTTAATTATAATTACAAATTGTTGTAGATTATTTTAACCAAATATGAGAGGACCCATTTTATTTACATGTAATTATAAAATGTGACTTAAAATGTTAAGTCTAATTTATTTGTTATGAAATTGCATTTAAATTGGTTAAATGCACATTTATAAGCAAAATTACATGTTATATGTCACATGTCACACTTGTGACAAATGACAAATTGCAAAAATAAAATGGACACCCATATTACATGGGTGAACCGGTTTTGGTAGTGTACCAAGAGGGTGATTATTTTTGTGTATTATTCTAATTGGGAATTAGACATAATCATACCCAAAACTATTACCAACACTCAACCTTTTTACATTGTTAAGAACAATTGGAAGTGACAACACCCCACCCATGTGGGGTGTGTGTGACCGGTTTTCACAAGCCAAAAGATGGCTTGTTTTTCCTCTTATTTATACAATACACTACCTCATATAATTCATTCATGTAAAATCACTACTTCTCTCTACATTCTCACACTAAAAGAAAGCTTAAGAAGCATCACATTTCTAGTGTTCACTTACTAATAATATTACTAAGTGTAGTAATTAGATTATTAGTTATTTAAGGGATTTACTATTTTATACTAGTGTAGTATTTTAAATAGGGATTAAAGGGGTAGTCTTGGGTGCATCTAATAGGAATGTTCTAACACTTAGAAATTGGAAGTTCATCCCTAACATTATAAGCTCAAGAACAAAGTAGGAAGGAGTCCTATTTTGTGCCCATATTTGTCATAAGATCAATGTAAGGAAAAATTCTTCTTATCTTTGTCTTATTTTGTTATGCATGCATAAGATTTATTTAGTTTAAGAGTAAACTAAATGTATAATGATATTAGAAATGTCTAATATTGAGTTTAAGAAACTAACAAGTGGTATCAGAGCCAAGGTTGTTGCATGCATAATCGATTTATAGTTTTTTTCGAGTTATGGTAACTTAATGAAAACTAGTAATTTGTGTTTTATAAGATAAAATCACAAATATATTTGCATGTTAATATATTCTGGTTCTAATATGATTTTAGGTCATTTTGATGATTTATGGAAATTTATAGTGCTCAAATATGATTTTTAGTATTTTTATTACATTTTAATGAGTAAAACGATGTTTAAAATGCTAAAAATAGTTAGACTTATCTTCTGACCTTGACATTTTTACAGAATTTTACACATGCATTTTACTTACTGTATGTAAAAATTCGTGTGAAGTGGACGTATTTCGTGTGATTTATGATTTTTATATGATAAAATGAAATAAATAAAGGTCAAATGGTTAAAAATACTTTCGCTTTGAATCTGACAATGCAATTTTAGTATGTTGTCATATGCATGTTTTCCTGTCATAATATAAAATTTCAGACTGATGTGATTTGTGTAGCATGATTTATGGATTTTTAATGTAAAAATGGCATAAATAGTGACTAATTTAGTAAATATATTTCCGATTTGAATCTGATGATGAAATTTTAGTATGTTGTCACATGCATGTTTTCTGGTCATACTAGAAAATTTCAGACTTATGTGATTTGTCCTGCATGATTTATGAATTTTTAATGTAAAAATGGCATAAATAGTGACTAATTAAGAAAATATAGCTAAAATATTTTTCATGTCAAGAGAAAATTGTTCCTGGTTGAATAAATGTCCCATTTTCAGATCTAAAGTTGAAAATTTAATATGATTAATTTTTGCATGCTTTATGTATTTTATTTGATAAAACCGATAAAGCGCAACCATTTTTCTCTAAACCGATTCGAAATTTTTAAACCATGATTTTTGACATTATGAGTGTCATGGAAATGTTCCAGAATGTACAAAAATTTAAAATTCGAATTTTGAAATTATTGTAATTTAATTTGGATTTATTTGATTAAAATATGATTTTAAAGTCTAATTATGAGCAATTATACAACAACAAGTTGAATTATTGTCAAAATTGAGTGATGACTAATTTTTGAGGCCTAAATGAGTTGGGATAATTAACTTGGACTTAAATATGATTTAAGTATTGTTTGGTGATTTTAAAGTGTTATTATCACGCATTTCCGTAAAACCGGGTTATATTCGATATAAACCGTTAAGTAGAGCGATTTGGCATTTAACATGAGCATGTTTTATACATATTATAATGCTGCATTTTATTTATGAATGTCATATTTTCAATTTATGAATGTCATATTTTGGTTTATGTAATTTGGTTTATGTAATTTGGAATTATGTAATTTTCCCTTGTATGGCCTTAGTTTTAATCGATATTGCCCGAAATGTAAGGGAATATTGATTCGGTTGTAATTTAATGTGATCTCGAATCACTTTTATTGTATGATTTTATTTTACAAATGTATAATATGAGATTTTTAATTTTATTATATAATTTGTAATTATTTGTAATACCGGAGTTTCCCATAGACGGTGCCATTCGGAAAGGAGTTCCGAGAGAGAGACGGTGACCTTGGGAGGCGTGCTTATGAAGTTCAAGGGACCAAAGGAGTTGGTTTCCGAACTTGTAATAGAATATATGATTTTCTATTCTAGGAAAGGCCATACTAGGAGTTTTAGTTTTATGCTTGCATTTTTATTTAATATGTTTGCATGCATTGCCAAATCGCCATAAAATGACATGCATATTTATCGAGTATTCGACCATGTCAATTAAAATAATTGTTAATTCATCGATTTAGTTCACTTTAACATGATAGATTATAAATTGACAAGACCTCTCATAATAAATAATTGAGATCAAGCCTTACCAAATGTTAGAACCCATGAATCCCAATTTCGCAAGAAAGTAGGCTCTACTCACCGGGGTGCTAAACTTGTTACGTTGGGTAAGTGGGGTAATAAATGTTATTATTTCGAAATTTGGATTGAGCTCAACGGAAGTATTCGCGACCGTAGCCGCATGTGTTCCGGGCTAAAGATAAATATTAATGTAATATTATCGACCGAGAGTTCTAATGTAGAATCGATTAAAGAGTTAATCCACCGAATTATGTTAATGAGGGATGACTCGGCTTACCGTGCCCAAGTTGATATGAATTTGGATCTCGGAATCATTTATAATAGTTGGGTAGAGGTCACTATTTAAATGCTAAACTTGTTTAAAATGTTTACAAGTATTTAAAACGATAAATGTTAACATTTCCTTTATGTCTTAAATTTGTAGTTAACTTTGTACAATCGCAATGGCTAGTTCATCCAACACCAATGCTCAACCTCTCACAAATGTCTCATGGCTTCGATCCTTTATGGATCGATGCAAGTTAGAAAAGAATGGCGCTAATTTTGCCGATTGGAATGCGCAACTCCGCTTGGCCGCGGAAGGTGACGACAAGCTTCGTTACCTTACCGAAGCCTCTCCCGAAACACCTAACGAAAGGTCAACCGCCGCCACAAGGCGAGCCTATGAGGCTTACCAAAAGGAAGCCGCCGCGATCAAAAATGTTTTGATCTTCTCTATGGAGGCCGATCTCCAAAGGAGTGCCATAAAGATGAGCACGGCCTATGCGATCTATGCCAAACTTGTGACCATGTTTTCACAAGCTCCTAGAATCGTTCAATATGAAACGGCATCCGCGTTTTTCGACATGAACCTTAAAGAGGGCCAAAAGGTTAGCCCTCATGTACTCAAATTGATTGAGCATGTCGAGATTCTTAAAGTGCAAGGGGTTGACATTCCCGAACAACTCGTAGTTGACCGTGTACTACATTCCTTGCGGAGAATAAAGGCATATGTGATGTTTAGGGTAAACTACAATATGCAAAATATGCAAACCTCTCTCCACGAGTTGCACAAAATGCTTGTGCAAGCGGAGAGAGACATGGGGCTAAATGTTAGCACCACCAAGGATGTACTTCTCATCAATAACAAGAGTAAGGGGAAGTTCAAAAAGAGTGCAAGCAAAGGGAAGAAGCCCTCCACCAACAAAGGCAAGGGAAAAGCTATTGAGAATAGCTCACCCAAGCCTAAGAAAGGTGCCTCAACCGAGGACAAATGCCATTATTGTAATGGCGTAGGGCATTGGAAGAGGAATTGCCCCAAGTATCTAGGAGATATCAAAGCCGGGAAAATTGTTTCCGTTGGTAAATTTTCATCCCTATCTTTTATGTTATGATCTCAACTTTGGTATATAGATACAAGTTGTGATTCTTACCCTTTTTAATTGTAATTAGGGCACCCAAGCAAGGACAAGGGCAAGGTTAAGCAAGCCTAAACAGATTCTTCAAGGGAAGCTAAAGTAGCCCCATGGATGAAGACATAAGGAAGCTTGGTCTCATTTTGTGTTGTCTTCCTTATTTGGGTTGTATTTTGTGATGTTGTTTTAGAAACTCTTTATTTCCTTGTTTGACAATGGAAATTTGTTTATTTCCTTTTATTAACTTTGGGTTGTAATTGGATTTTGGTGACTTGGTTTTCACCCCAAGTCACTCGGTTTATGAAACTTTTTCATTCTAAAACTTGTCATTATACTCACTTGATCTAATAACATAAATTAATCGACTCAAATTGATCACGCAAATATTATGATGATGGGATCATTATAATAAAAAGGCTAAGAATTCGATTCTCACTTTGAAAAATCAATTGCTAAGTCAAAATTGAGTTATTGAACTCAAAATATGGAATCTACCAAACCAATTTGTAACAACCCGAAAAGTACCCTATTTTTCTAGGGAAAATATTTTACGGATACTTTTCAGCAGATTTAAGTTTTAATTTAGAATTTATTGTTTCGAGTTGAATTTGGAATTTCCGAGTTCGTATTTGGAATTTCTGCGAGATTCCTGAGAATCCCGTTTTAATCATCTTTGACTTTCTTTGACTTTTAAGTCGTTCTGGTTGACGTTTTTTGACTTTTAGTCGTCATTGACTTCCTTGACTTTTAAGTCGTCATTAACTTTTCTTGACTTTTAAGTCATCTTTGACTTTTCTTGACTTTTAAGTCGACTTTGACTTTCGTTGACTTTTCCCGACTCTCCTTGTAATTTTGAAGACCGAAATTTTATTTAAAAAAATAATATTTTTAATTTATTTTTATTAAGATTTATTTGGAGTTATGATAATTTAATATAATTATTTTGAATTTATTCGGAATTAAAGAGAGGGTTTTACGATTTAAACCCGAGCGTCATTTAACTATTCCCGAGTCATCTTAAATCCCGAAACAAACCCGAAACTCGACTTTAGCATGAGTCACACGCCCCATGTCATCTTTTTCCACTCACTTTGGATATTTTCATTATTTTGATTAATCTAATAATAATATCTTAGATATTTATTACTTTATCGATCCGTTAACTTAAACTCCGCAAATCGCTTCAAAAACAGACCCGATTCTTCTCATGTCACACGGCTCCTTCTTCCTCCCATAGGACTTGATATTTTCTTTCTTTTGATTACAATAACATAATATCTAGATATTTGATGTAATTAGCTTAATATATAATTATATCTAATCAATTACCGTAAAATAATTATTAAAACCGAGTCAATTCCGTAACAACAA
Source organism: Heliosperma pusillum (assembly GCA_022085475.1). Taxonomy (NCBI): domain Eukaryota; kingdom Viridiplantae; phylum Streptophyta; class Magnoliopsida; order Caryophyllales; family Caryophyllaceae; genus Heliosperma; species Heliosperma pusillum. Next base: position 385 of record JAIUZE010024929.1, on the reverse strand, counting down.
TTTCAAAACCCGACTCCATAATTCCTCTATATTTACACGGCTCACACTCCACTCTATTTCACTACTTATCTTTTCATTTTACAATAAATCAACTTAATAACTTTTTAATATTTTCTTTAATCGTTCTTGGTGTTCTTCATCGTTCTTCATCGTTCTTCATCGTTCTTGAGCAAAATCATCATAAAACCTTCATTTCTTATTCAAATCCGTCCTAACTTATATTTCTAGAATCTCCTCTTCGCTCTCCATCTTCAAGTACGGTTTATTTTTAATTCCGACAAAATCGTTTTCAACACTTTATTTATGGAAAATCAAGTTTTAATTCTAATAATGTTTTCTTGTCATTTCTTATGGGGGAAGTTTTTGAAGACGAGTTTGGAGACTC
>JAIUZE010024927.1:0-13345 GCA_022085475.1 Heliosperma pusillum | reverse complement strand
ATCTCCCTCCTCAATCTCCCTCCTTCCACCGTGCACTCCTCCCTCCGCCCCGCCCTACACCAGCCACCATTTCCCACCTCCAGCCGCCGGCGACCACCCCCAGTCGCCACCACCACGCCTCCTCATCGGCCTCCCTCCTTCCCTCCTCCCTCACCCTCCACGGCATACTACAACCAAAAACACCAACACATTCCTCACTCTGACCACGGACACCCCGGCCACCACCCCTTCCTCCCACTCGGGCCTCACGGCCACCAACAACCTTCCTCTCCACAATTTCAGATTTTTTTTTATAGACTTGGTGTTGTGGTGGTTTTAGGTGGTGATTTTGTTTTGTTTTTTGTTTTATTTTTTCAAATTTGGTTTTTTTTTTCAGATTTGGTGTTGTGGTGGTGTTGAGTGGTGATTTTTTTTTCAGATTTGGTATGTGGTGGTGTGTCACGGTGGTGGGGTCACGGTGGTGGGGTCACGGTGGTGTGTCACGGTGGTGGGGTCACGGTGGTGTTGATGGTGTTGTCATTGTTGGTGGTGGCGCCACTTTGGACTAAAGTTACATATTATAAGACTAAAGTTACACAAAATTAAGACTAAAGTTACATCTTAAGGACTAAAGTTAATAAAACTGGACAAATTAGACTAAAGTCACTAAAACAGTGATTAAAGTTGTATAACATAATACTAAAGTTACATAAAATTAAATTAAAATTACATTACTAACTTAAAAATTTGAATAAAGTTACAATACTAACTTATAAATTGTTAAAGTTACATTCGCAAAAGAGTGAAGTTACAGTGGTAATGTATTAAAGTTACATAAATTATTCATTGAAAATAACTTTAAATTTAACTTAGTCAAATTTTATTCAACTTTTATCAAAATTTATGTAACTTGAGTCTAATTTTTTGTCACTTTTGTTAGATTTTATGTAACTTTAATATATTGTTATGTAACTTTAATCTTAACTTAATCAAATTTTATTAAAAATTATGTTAATTTGATAAAGTTACACACGCATAATAGTAAAGTTACATACGCATAATAATAAAGTTACAGTGGTAATGGATTAAAGTTACATAAATCACAGTGGTAATGGATTAGGGTTACATAATACATAAAGTCCAATTTTATGTAACTCATGTCAAACTTGATGTAACTTTAGTTTAGATTTAAATATATTAATTCGAATTTATACAATTTTATGTAACTTTAGTCAAATATTTTGTAACTTTGTTCAAATTTTATGTAACTTTTGGTCATTTCAAGTGTATAACTTTATTTCATGGTGGCCACCACCAACAATAACATCACCAAGATAATAAAACCAAAATAAACAAATCACACCACCACCATCTACATCCACCGTGACACACCGCCACCACCACCACCACCACCACACCATCCGAACTCCCTCCTCTCTAACCCAACACCACAAAAAACTACTCCACCACCGAAATAATAAAACCAAAATAAAAAAATCTGAAAATAAAATAAAAGAGGAGGTGGTGTTGGGAGGCCGAGGGCCGGCGAGTGGAGGCTGCCCGGACGCCGGAGAGGCGGCGTGAAGGAGGAGGGAGGAGGGCCGTGAGAGCAGGAGGGGCGGTGGGGAAGGGAGGCCGACGGGGAGAGGGAGGCCGACGGGGAGGAGGGAGGCTGACGGAGAGAGGGAGACGGACGGGGAGAGGAGGTGGTGAGGTTGGTGGCAGAGCGGCGGCATGGTGGCAGGGGCGGTGGGGATTTGTAGAAAGAGGAGAGGGAGAATTTGTAGATAGAGGAGAGGAAGAGAGAGAAGTGAGTGGAAAAAGTGGGTAGGGTTTGAGAAAACAACTAGGGTTTGGGAGCTTTTATATCATCCATTCTTTTTTTGTTTTAATCTTGACCCTTTATTTCTTAGATCTAATGGTCTATATTAGGACTTAGGGACTTACCTAAATAACAGGACTTACCTGAACCTGACTCTATATATATATATATATATATATATATATAGGGGCGGGATCTGGTGCGAACTGAAGTACGGTGCGAACCGTACGAACTAGCTAGATACACTTATTAGTACTGCTAGATACATCTAGGAATACTACTAGATACATCTATTGTAGATGTATCTAGTAGTATTCCTATATGTATCTAGTAATAGTCCGGGATGTACCCACCCTCATCTCATCCACGTCGAGCGTCAATGTCACCCCCACCACCACCCCTACCACCACCACCACCCATGTAGATGTATCTAGTGATAATACTAGATGTATCCACCCCCACCCTACCACCACCAACACCACCAACACAAGCACTACTCCAACCCCACCACCAACCCAGCCACGACCACCACAAAAGCGTCAGCCAACCACCGCCCACCACCACAGTTGCCGTCACCATCACCACTGCTAGCCTACGACCACTATCAGCACCACCGCAAGTCTACCACCACCACACAATTGCAACCGGACGAACACCAGTAAATCCACCACGACCACAATATTGATTTGTGTATTTTCCCTCTAAACCACCACCACCTCTCAACCTACCCTCTAAACCACCATATGTCGGCACCACCCAAACAATCACCACTCGTCTCCATGACCATAACCACTCTATTATCACCACCAAGCCAAATTACAAGGAGACGAGTGGTCGCCGGAACCAAAAGAGACGCAAATAGAGTAGATCTGGTGGAAAGGCACATACATGATGATGTTTGACGAGATTAAGAGTGATGGCCGGAGGTATGCGCCGACACTCTTGGTGGCAGGAGGAGAAAACAGGGAAGAAAGAGAACAAGGCATTAGAAAAACACCACGGAGGAACAAGTGGTCGCCGGAGATGCATTATGCCGATGAATGATCACCGGAGGTGTGGGTGGCGGCGCGCCTGTGATGAGTGCTCGCCGGCCGTGGTACGGTGTTCCCCAGAGCTTAGGTCTTGACATCTATGACTGGTCTGAGAGAAATAGATAAATTAGAAGCAGGAAGGAAGTTAAGGGATTGAGCTTTAATTTAGTGGCTCTCATTTAGTTCGTAAGTTCGCACCGAACTATAGGTTCGCACAGGATCCTAATTCTATATATATATATATATATAATTAGGATCACATGAGTCCACCTTAAATATTTGAGTCCATGAGTCCTAATCTCAACCATCAGATCAAAAGGGATCTAATGGCTGAGATTACACTGATGATAATAAGGGTAGTTTCGTCATTTTGCGTCTAACTATATAACCCTTATGCACAGCCATTTTATCATTCTAAAACAATATGATTCTCTCTCTAAAATTTTAAGACCTAATTCTCTTTCTTCTCTATTGTCTTATACCTGATGGATCTCGTTGTTCCTCATTCTAGTACAATTACTTTTTTCTTCAATCATTTTTTCTTCAACTCCCTCTAAAGACCTATTTTATTCATAATTTCATTACTTCTAATGGCAGATATCTTTTTTATTCCAATTTTAATTTCCTTCGTTTAAACCGTTTTCTTGTTTTTTTTTTCAATTGATTTCGTTAATCTGTGTTGTTTTTGTATTATAATTGTTGAACTTACTTTTAATTTATGTATTTTACTCATTTAGATGAGTGTATTTAAGTATGTAATGTATATTAATCATGTATTTTTTTGTTTTTTTTTTGTTTTAATTCGATTATCTCTATTCTTTTGCTTAAATGCTTGTTCAGGATCTCATTATTTAGTTTTCCGTATTTTAATCCTCGTGTTTTTGTTTGTTAAATTATTCTATGTTTTTTGTGATGTTTAATAACTTATGTTATTGTTAATCTAATTAATGAAAATTAGTATAACGCGTTATGTTTAAAAGTGTTATATCTTTGACATGTTTTTCTTCTTTTTACTGTTTCGCACTAAGTTTAGTAAATATTTGTTATTTGTTGACGTAATTTGTTGACCTAGTTTGTTTGAATTAATATCACAAACTATCCTTAACAATATCACTGAATTACATGTTCATGCACTTCATTTTGTCCATTCCAGAGCATGCTACATCACATCAATCTACATATACTGTCTCCAAGGCTAGCCATTTTCCTTACTACATTCATTTATGTTTCTTACTTTTTATACTTTTTGTATTTTCTTTTGTCATGATAAACAAATGGCACATTAGGACGAGATGATACTAAGATGATGTTTTACACTTTGTTTTTCCTTTTTGCAGATTTCTTCGCTTTTGGAGGTTGCGTAGGAGTATGTGTGCTGACTGAAGGCTATAGTACATCATCAATTGAGAAAATCATATTTTTTTAATTCATTTCTCTAATAAAGAAAAATTCTTTATTATTATAATAGTTCCAAGCGGTTATAATTGTATTCTTTTCCTATTTTTTAGATGTCATAGAAATATCATAGTAACAAAAGTTGTATCAAGATTTGCAATTTTTGTATGTTATTAAATAAACAATATATATTTTCTAAAGTATTTCATTTTTTATAAACAATATCAGACGATTGTTTTGACAATATAACAAGTTGTATTAAACAATATCACACCAAATTAGATGTTGGAGTAGGTGTCCTCCACAATAGTGCGCCACATAATAAATCTTATTAAGGAATATAATTGGGATATTTATTGACTATATATATGATTAGTCAGTTGATTAACGTAAATCAATAACGGTTGGCTGACTAGAGTTTGACGTTATTGTCGTGTGACGGCGGTGATCAACTGATCCCTTTCGGTCACACCTAAAGGATGAAATCCAAATAGTAACTAATTATTTGTATACGATACAGTTAAGTAGTACATTACATATATTCGATATGTACGAGAGTTAATTGTTAGAAATTGAGTTAAGAACTCAAATTCGATTAAGCTTATTTTTCAATTATGCGATAATTGACTAATAAATTTATATCTTATTTTAATACGATTAAATAAGATTTAACTTAGTAATTAATCGTTTAATTACTAAATTAGTTGAGGTTTTGAGATAGAGGTAATTAGTTAATTATATTTACAAGGAGTTGTAAAATAAATTAACTAAGCATTGTGGGACCCATTATATATTGATATAATGGTGAAATATTACTTAAAATGTTAAGTACATATTATTTATTTAATTGAGTCATATAATTGTTATATGATCAAATTAACACTTAATTATACAAGATAATGAACCATATGATCAATAAGTATTTGTAAGACAAATATCAAAAATCAAAATGGACCAAACTAGGTTCCTTGTGGCCGGTTGGATTATAGTTAGAATGGTGATGATTGTTGTTCTTGTTGTAACTCTTTAGTTAGCATTTGAAAGTGACATAACAAGTATAAAACAATCATCATCTTTTCTACAACACTCCACTTCAATGCATGTGAACAAATCAAACAAAATAATAGTCATTTTAGGACTACAAGGTCCGGCCATTTTGGCTATATAATGAACAAAGGTTGTTCATTATTTTGTTACTTGATTTTGTTCAATTGTCATACTTCTTTCTAAAATTCTTCCTCTCACTAAAAAACTCTCAAATACTAATATTTACTAAGTATTACTAGTGTAGTAATATAGTCATAATATTAGTAGTATAATATCTATCTTATGATCTAGTTAATAATAAGGGTAGATTATTTGGGTTTATCTTGGTGCAACTTAGAGGAGATCTTCTACTTTGGAGATTACTTGTGTTCATCCATATTTGTAGCTCAAGAAAAACAAGAAGGAGTTCTTGTTGTGCCCATATAATTTCCATATCAATGTGAGGAAATTTCTTCTTTTATATAAATGTCTTTATATTTGCATGCATGTTACATAGATTATTAAATACTAAATTAACAAGTAATTTAGCAACTAATTAGAAGAGTCTAATTAAGGTCTATGGACTTTCATGTGGTATCAGAGCTAGCTTGTAGCATGCATGTTCATTTTGGACATTTTTATTAAAGTTATAAGATAACTAATAAATCAAATATTTTGAGTTAAATTACGATTCTGACAAAAACATTTTGGTGCATGTATACCTACTGACCTAAAAATGTTTGTAGTCAAGTTTCGTGATTTTAGGGATTTTGAATTTGCTATTATTTTGATTTTTGGCGTTTAATCGAGTTGTGAACATGCATTTTATGAGTTAAAGTAACTAAAAATAGTGCATGTTGATTCTGGCCATGAAATTTTAATATGATCTCACATGCATTTATTACATATTGTATGTAAAATTTATTGACTTTTACTTATGTATTGCATGTTTATTGATTTTTATACAATAAAAGTCGATAATATGAGATTATAATGTTCATAAAATTGAAACGTCCATTTCTGGTCTTGAAAATTTTTGTACATTTAACATTCTGATGTTGATACTCTTGGTGAAATTTCATAATTTGTTTCACTGTTTTACTATATCTAATGTTTTTATTTGATAAAACCATTAAATACAAAGCTATGTGTTCATAAAATTAATTTAAATTTTTTGAGCAAATGTTTTTTATTTTTATAGTTCCTGGAATTGTTCCAGAATGTACAAAATTTTTGGTTTCAAATTTTATGATGTTTATATTTTATTTTGGTTTTATTTCATAATTGTTATGATTAAAACGTAATATTTAGCAAATGAAATCAAATCGATCTAATTAATGACCAAAAAAATTAGTAGTGACTAATTTTGAGTTCTAAATCATTTTAGTTAATTAGTTTGAATTTAAATGAGATTTAAATGTTGATATTGATTTTTAATGGTTTAAAATCAATGAATCCCGGGAAAAATCGAGCTACAATGAGCATGAATGAATTTAGGACGATTTTGGCATGAATTTTGCAGCAATTTATTTTATTTATGGTTTAATGAATGAATGTCATTTATTTAATAATTTATGCAAATTTTGTACCTAGTATGGCCTAGTTAATTTTTATCGTTATTACCCGTAATGTAAGGGAATAACGTTGTGGTTGTAATTTTATTGCGATCTCGTATCGCCGGTTTGTATAATTTAATTATTTTATTTTATAGTATAAATGTATAATAGGAATTTGTATATTTGTACATTTGTAATTATTTTTATGAAGACCGGTGACTCCCTCAAGACGGTGCCATTTTGGAAGGTGTTCCAAGTGAAGAGGCAAGGGACCAAGGAGTTGGTTTCCGAATTTGTAAATATCTAGTTAATTTTGATTAGCTAGGTGGCCATACTAGGATTTTATTGTTGCTTGATTGCTTGCTTTATTTTTCGCTCATGCCAAAATCGTCACACATGCAATTTTATTTCTCGATTGTCAATTCAACGTTATTCACAATTCACCGACTTAGTTCGCTTATAGGGCATTAATAACAAAATTGACAAGACCTCTCACATAACTTAAAAAAAAATTGAGATTTAGCCTGCCAATTAGTAACAACCTATGAACCCCGTGTTCATTAGGGCTACCACGCTCGTGGGTCCCTTTTTAACTCGGGTAAGTAGGGTGATGCGATCACAAGCCAAAATTCGATTGGACTCAACGAGATAAGCGTTATCTTGGGACTAGGAGATGGATTTAGTTGAAATCCGTCAACCAAGAGTTCTAAGTGTAGAATTAGTCAAGTATTGACTTACCATTTTAGATAAAGGTAGCATGCGATGACTATTTTTGTCTAAAGATGGGTCTTGGAATCACTTATATAATTTCGTGAGGGGTCATTATATGAGTGACTTGTTTAAAAATTGTTTTTACAAGTAAATTATATATAAGCAATGAATGTTTATTTTCCGTTGAGATTTATTTTATACGCGCAAATGACATATATTTTATCCTTCTATGAACTTGTAAATCCGTTCAAATCGTGGAAAGGGTTTCCATTATTTTATACGGTAGCATTTTGATTGCGATCTCCGTTTAAACCACCGTAGCTAAAGACAAAATGAATTTTATCTTTTGATCCTCAGATTCACCGTTGCAAATGTCTCTTATGAAGAGTAAATGAATAAGTCACACTTAGTCAAAAGCGTTTTTGAATATTTTGTGACGCCTTCTTATAAAAATGGTACATCAAGTTTTTGCTCCAAAGAAAATATTTGTATTTTGGTATGTCGTCGTAATGCTCCTTATCGAGGCTTACCTCAAAAGAGGCCAAATCAGTTGGGACGACTAGGTTAATCGATTTATTTAAAATCGTGAACAACCAAATACCGTAATCACTTCATGAAACGTTTATCCTTTTGAAGGTAAAACCATGAATGAAATGAAGAATAGTCTTCACAATAATTCCAATATACTTGTCTAAGTAGAGATTCATGAAAGTCAGTGGGAGCACTAAGAATGATGTTTATTTTCTTAATTGTTAAGACGAGGTTCAAAAGTAGGTTGGCTCGACTTTGACACAAGGCAAGGGATAAAGGCAAGACTATTTTGAATAGTAAAGTCAAAACCCAAGCAAGGTGTCGAACCCAACTTTTGACGATTCTATTTTACAGTGTAGGACACAAGAAAAGAATCTGCCCCAAGTTTTCTAAAAAGTTAGAAATTGGGTGTATTTTTCACCCATAATATCTATATGATCGACATTTATTTTGCTAAATGCAATTTTTGGGTATTAGATACCATTATGGTTTTCATCAATGTATTCAATGCATATAATAATGATTCGTGCGATGACTAACCATGATTAAATGTCGACCTACAAGGGAAATATAACTATTGTAGTTTTATTTCTATAGAGACATATAAAAGTTATAATGTGATCAATCTAGTTTTGGATTTAGAGGTATACTTTAATAAACGTTATTATGTACATAAACTCTAAATAAAGAATATAGTATCCACTTTTGTGTACGACACAAGTGTTTCACTTTTGTGAATAGAACAAACGTTGTATCTTTTTATGCCTATACTTGGTCAATGGTTATCCCATACCAATCAAAGGTAAATATATTCTTGATCTAAACTAGTAATAATTACTTGTCATATAGATTGTAAAAGCTCAAAATTGGTGACACTTATCTAATCTTAATTCTGGATTGTGTAGCACATTAAGAGGCTAGTATTAACAACTATCCCTAACCCATCTGATTTTGAATCTTATGGTGTGTGCGAATCTTGTATTCAAGGCAAGATGATTCGTGCCCTTTTGTGGAAAAGGAAATCGAACTAGTAAATTATTGGCCCCATTACATAAGAATACGTGTGGTCCAATAACAAACACAACCAGAGATGGTAATGATTACTTCACTTGATTTACCGACGATTTAAGTAGATATTATGTTTGATTATACTTAATGAGGTGCTAAGAGAAATCTTTGAAAAGTTCAAAGAGCTTCAATGAGAAGTAGTTAACCACTAGAACATTAGATCAAGGACTTACGACTATATCGTAACTATAAATATCTAAGTATTGACTTTGATTTTCACCAAAAGTATTGTGAAATAGTTTCACAAGTTAACTTCTCTAACACACATTATTAGATAAGGGGTTGTTGAATAGAGAAACAGAACCTTATACGATATGGTTTTGTCTTTATCAAGTCAAAATGAGCCATTTGACTAACCTTGGGATCTTAATATTTTTGTCTGCTATTTCTTTTCCCACCATATTAAAAAACATTTAAAACAGTCTGATTTCATTCCATATACGATATGGGTAGGTAGCGTACCTAATTTATAAGTTATTTGAATGAAACAAGTGCTCAATAATCCCACATTGACCACGAGAACAAAGCATTTGTGACTCGTGATGCTGTCTTTCAATAAAAATACGATTATTTCTTGATAAGACAGAGTGGGAGAAAATGTTTCAAGAGCCACAAACTGAGCATATGGTTCGGAAAAAGTTTTCCTCATTGATTGTTCAGTAGTTGTTTCTTCGGAACCTAGGAGGTCAGGTGGAATTTTATCGCTCCTTTATAGTGATGAATTCTAATATGCGACTTATAAAAAAAACTGTTTTTAGTCCCAACTTCTTGATATGGCTTAGAGTCATACGATTCGTAATGGACTCCATGCATGATGGTCAGGTATGTGACCTGGTAAAATTTTACTTGAAGAAGTACGACCTCTTCAATGTAAAATGATTTTTAAGATCAAAATTTGCAGGGAATGACATTAAAATGTTTTCAAAGATAAATTGAGTAGGCAAAGAGTTTGCACCAACCTGAATTCTTTATCCCATTCCGAATATACGTTAGCGATTACAGCATATAAATAGAGCATGCCAACGGGGATCTCAAGAACCCACCTTCTTAAATACGATCTAGAAGAGGTAGGAGATGTTTAGATCACCTGGGGGTTCGTAGATCCTAAAACTATCTAAGTTAATTGCAGCTTAAGAGGATGTCTTAAGAAGCACTAAAGAGTTGGAATTAGGTGTCAAATTCATGTCATAAAATATTTCTCGAGATTCTCGAGGAATTATGTTGTATACATGAAGTTTAGTGGGTAATATGGTTTTCATCAGGTCTTAGATGGGAGACAAATGATCATTTTAGATGATGGAAGTTTTGGAGAAGTTAGATACATCTATTTAGATATCTGGATTTATGGAGATAAATCTAAAAGTGAACATTAGCATGGCGTCAAAACTCTTATATTGATAAGATCTTTGACTAGTTCAAGGAAGTTGAACAAATGATAATTGATTCCTTTTTGCTTCCGCTGCGGGATCAATTATATACGCTGTGATGTATACTCAATCCGACATTTCGCATGCTTTGAGTATGACGAATCATTTGCAATCAAATCCAAGTGAGAGTCACTTGATAGCCATAAAGAACATCCTTAAGTACTTGCAAAGGACTAAAGATATGTTTCATATGTTTGGAGTTTAAAGTGAGTTGTGTGTAAGAGTTTACACAGACTTCAGTTTCCAAACTGATCAAAGTGATTTGAAATCACGAACTGGTTGTGTTTCATAGAAGATTTATCTGTTGGAAGAGTTCCAAACAGAAAATACTATTGGAAAGGTTCCAAGTAGAAGTGACATTTTCAAATATAAATGTCATGTATCCGCTGGAAGTGTTCCAGGAAGTTTATCATTGCGGATTTAACTACGGAAATGGAGTACATTGCGTCATATGATGATGCATATGAAAGTAGCTTGGATTCGACAGTATTGGAGGGACTAGAAATAGTTCATATAGCTGTATATCCTATCCCATTATACTGGTAAAACAGTGGGAGCTACCTTTAGGCCAAGAGTCCTAAGTCTAGATTCAAATCTAGACACGTACTCAGAAAGTTTTATGTAATATGAGATTACGTAGACAAAGAGAAATAGCAATCAGAACGATAGAAAAGATGCAAGTATTGCTAATCCATTAGCCATGCTTTTTGCAGGCTGAACATGATAGTCATGTCATTTCAATGGGGATTGAAATATGTACCTGAATTGCTAAAGATTATAAGATATGAAATTATTGATAGCGTATCAATTTTTCCAAATATTTGATAATCGCATTCATTGTTAGAGTTTCATTAAAAACTCCTTTATTTAGTTTGACTAAATTTTAATACTTTGTTTATCCGAATTGGTTGAAAGAAAGGTTGAACCCAATTCAAGTGAACAGGACGAACTTAGTATTTTGTCCCTAGTCACTCAATGAGGTGACGTCTCGAAATGACTAGATTGTAAGTCGATCGATGGTTGGTTCAGCACCATGGGGTCATGGAGATGACTGGTCGTTTACATAGACAGACTGTATGACACTCTGTCGGACAGTGACATTGTAGAGACCCTTAAATCATTATTTGATGCCTGGTCGTGGCAGGGTCTTCTATCTTATTCCTATAAGTCGATTCTTTTGACTGGCGACCGTCTATCTGAGTCGGTGCAGTTTCCGATTGGTTTTGGTTGATGTTCTAGGTAGTGCCGTAAAAGGAGGCCGATGGACTTCTTCTGGATCATGGTGATCTGCATCATACAGAGTAGATGGATCAACAGGAATTGTCCACCCACGTTGGGTAAAAACATCTTTAGGCCACTCGAGGAGAAGTTACTGTAAATGCGTGGCCACGCTCGGAAAGAGATCTATGGTCGATTTCCGGTCAGAATGTTACTCTCCCTTCGAGAAAACAACTATAGATATTGTCAATCGCAAGTGCGACCTGAAGGACACCTGCGTTGAGTGGGAGATTGTGATAAAGAGGACAAGGAGAATTGGTGACGGCACACTTGTGTCAGCAAGTGGGAGATTGTTTGGAGTAGGTATCCTCCACAATAGTTGCGCCCACATAATAATCTTATTAAGGAAATAATTGGGATATTATTGCACTATATATATGATTAGTCAGTTGATTAAAGTAATCCAATAACGGTTGGATAACTAGGTTTGACGTTATTGTCGTTGACGGCGCGTGATCAACTGATCCCTTTCGGTCACACCTTTACAAGGAAAAATCCAAATAGTACTCTAATTATGTTGTATACGATACAGTTTAATTAGTACATTACATATATTCGATATGTACGAGAGTTAATTATTAGAAAATGAGTTAAGAACTCAAATTCGATTAAGCTTATTTTTCAATTATGCGATAATTGACTAATAAATTTATATCTTATTTTTATACGATTAAATAAGATTTAACTTAGTAATTAATCGTTAAATTACTAAATTAGTTGAGGTTTTGAGATAGAGGTAATTAGTTAATTATATTTACAAGGAGTTGTAAAATAAATTAACCATGCATTGTGGGACCCATTATATATTGATATAATGGTAAAATATTACTTAAAATGTTAAGTACATATTATTTATTTAATTGAGTCATATAATTGTTATATGATCAAATTAACACTTAATTATACAAGATAATTAACCATATGATCAATAAGTATTTGTGAGACAAATATCAAAAATCAAAATGGACCAAACTAGGCCATTGTGGCCGGTTGGATTGTAGTTAGAATGGTGATGATTGTTGTTCTTGTTGTAACTCTTTAGTTAGCATTTGAAAGTGACATAACAAGTATAAAACAATCATCATCTTTTCTACAACACTCCACTCTAATGCATGTGATCAAAATTGAACAAAATAATAGTCATTTTTGGACTATGAGGTCTGGCCAAATGGCCTTTATAATGAACAAATGTTGTTCATTTTTAGACACTTCATTTTGTGCAATTTGTTTACTTCTCTCAAAAACCTCTTCTTCTCACAAAAAAAAACTCTCAAATACTAATATTTACTAAGTATTACTAGTGTAGTAATATAGTCATAATATTAGTAGTATTATATCTATCTTATTATCTAGTTAATAACAAGGGTAGATTTGGGTTAATCTTGGTGCAACTTAGAGGAGATCTTCTACTTTGGAGATTGTTTGTGTTCATCCATATTTATAGCTCAAGAAACAACAAGAAGGGAGTTTGTAACAAACGAAAAGTACCCATTTTTTCTAGTAACATTTCTTAAGGATACT
>JAIUZE010024925.1:0-16801 GCA_022085475.1 Heliosperma pusillum | reverse complement strand
AACTAAAGGTAAAGTTCAGAAACTAAAGTTTTATGCTAAGTGTCTGCTAATTAATGATGATAATGAATTCCCTCCTAATGACGTAAATAAGAGTCTTATATAATGCATAACACGACTCTAAACCCTAATTAGACTACGGACTTAAGGCCCGTGATAGGATCCATTCGATCGAGGGAAAATACCCTTCGATCGAGGCTTTTATTCGAGGATATCGGTCGATCGAGTAGCAATTCTACTCGATCGAGCAACTCTTCAACGGCTGCCACTCGATCGAGCACATGACAGCTCGATCGAGACACTCTTCACTTCAACTCTCCTCGATCGATCAAATATACACTCGATCGAGGTCTTTTGGCCTATCATGCAGTGTTGGACATGGCTTTGGACTTGACTGCGAGCGGTTTCACGCTTCCCCATGCAAGAGCTTCTGTTCCGTTCCCTCCATTCTCCTAAATGCATGCAAAGTGGACTGTTTCGGCTCAGTTTCTGCTACTACACAGCTTGTACCTACAAAATAGTAATGAAAGTACAAAGTAGCCAAATAGGGGCATATAGTGACATAATATCACCAAAATGACATATAAATGCGTGCATAAATGGACTAGAAAGTCTATATAAAATACACGCATCATTTCTCTTTCCCTTGTTCTTATCTTGTACGTTGGTCGGTATATACGAATATTGTCCCCTTTACTGTTTTACAAAACTGCTGTGAATTATTGGGGGATGGTGAGCAGGTGATCGCAGGTAATTGATAGAGCTTTGTTGGGGTCGAGGATGGGATCAGTGCGTCGTGTCGTAGCTTCCGCCGTGTAATTTGAGCCATATACATTGTTTAGTTTCTACTACTTTAATATTGTTAACTTTGGATTATTGGTTAGACGGTATGCCGTCTATTTTGAGGACATGTATTTGAGTTAACTTTTTATTAAATAAAGTATCGTTTCTTTATTGCTTGTTTTGATATGTACTACCTCGGGCAACCGAATTTAATGATCAATTAATAAGATTAAATAACGGGAAAATAATAACTGCAATGACTTATAAAAAAATATATAAAAAGGAAAACAAATACCTGGAAGACGAGACAAAGACGATATCAGGTACATGTGGGTGACGATATCGAAAAAAGGAATCGTGCGCGTTGAAGGTGATGAATAGGCAGCCGACGGTTGAAGGTGATATTTAGATGTATTGGAAGATGTTAGAAGCAGGTTTTTCAAACAAAACTCAAGCGCACTCTAGAGGAAAGATAACATATGGAGTCAAAGTCTTCAATGATATTTAGATTATATCTTGTTGGATTTATGCTTTGATTGTTTTTTTGATGAGTTGTAACATAACATATAATTGATTCAGTATATTCTTAACTTTCCCCCAAAAAAAAAACTTATTCTTAATTAATATAGTTAATATTAAAACGTAATACGCATCTTAAATTCTCACATATGATTTTAAATCATATTTATTCATAATGTGAAGTTCTAGGACGGGTCGTGAAACCCATTCAAAATCGTGTTAATTACGTACCGATTTTTTTTAATGTCACACCATCTTTTTACACATGTCCAACGCCAAACATTACACAAAAGGGTCTTCCCAAAAGAACAATCAACACCATGTTCTTCTTTGGATAGTAATAACTATCACACAAATTGACCAAAATATCGGTATATATACTTTAAAAATGCATTCGAAGCAACAATCTCAAAAAATTATTCAGAAATTATTTATTGATATTATCTGGGCAGTGGCCGTTAATGAAATCTAGTGAGCTTGTAAAATGTAATGCATAAAATCCAATTAAAGAATAAAATCCATTTAGATGAAAAAATGGGATGGAATAATACAACACAAAGAGAAAATTGTAAGAAATATAGTCGGATTAAATCTAACAAAAATAACCTTTACACAAAAAAGTTCACATATGTTCACAGTGTTGGAAATAGGGCTCCTTGAACCAAGTCCCTTTCTCCTTATATTGTCTCACTAGTTTAGAACCCAGGCAAAGTTACACGGGTCAATATAAAATTACATTCTAAAATTTAATATCAAAATTGTCTGAAAGAACTTAGTGTAAGTATAGACTATATAATTATGCTTAGACAGTCTATTTTGTATAAATCTAAAATTAAAATCTACACATATCAATCTTTGACGACATAGATTCGTACAATTCTAATTATAACCATGATATTGTTTTTCTCACATGAAAAAATTGATCAAGGAGTTATTTTAGTACGGAATATACGATAATCTTATGTCCAAATTTCTATTTAAGACAATTTTATCTAAGAAGTTTGTAAAGTCGATATTTAGTAACCATTTGATCATTTGATGGATCATAAATCTCATTTTGATATTTGTTAAATAAAGGATTATATTAAAATAGGAAAGTAAATATGCACGATTTATGTTACGACTTACGACAATCTTGTAATATATTATACTACTCCCTATGTCCCATTAAATACTTTCTGTTAGTATTATTTTATGAGAGAAAAGTAAAATAAACATAAATAATTGAGACCTGGTAAAAAATCAGGTCATGTCTTGTTCGTGTCAACTTTACACGAATCACCATTACCCCAACCTAACCCGATCACCCAATTATATAAACTGGTCATTTGTCTCAACCCTAACCCAACCCGCTTAACTTTTCTATGACCCAATTCGGCCTATTTAACTCATTATTTATCTTTTAGCAGGTCATTGTTAACCCACTTAACCTGTTTAACCTACTAAATAAACTAATAAAATAAACTAAGATTAATTCATAGGCGTATTGTCCCAAAAATGAAGAATGCAAATGTTTTTTTATGTTGTTTGGTTGGATGCCATGATTTTTTGGCCGATGTGATTGCATTAATCCTGTCATGTTTCGTGACTTTCGCCTGACTTTGCTGTATTATTTTGAGTAATTAAATTTGAGGAGTAAGACTGTAAGAGGGTGGGGTTATGTGTATGTATATACGGTCTGTGTTGCTTAAGAAGTATAATCGTATATAATCCGTTTTTAGCTGAAGACGTTTTATAAAGGGTAAGTGAAAAGACAAGTGTTTGTGTATATACTCTTATATATACCCTATTAAAAAATAGAAAAAAAAATAAAAAATTAGAAAGTTGTTTTTGTTTTTGCGCCAATATCATAAGGATAAAACCGTCACATTCTATTATATTAATAAAATAAAATATAAAAGATACTCATTGAAACTCAACTATATTGTATCTAATATTATACAAAAATACATATCAAATTAACAAACACCTCTTCATCTTCCTTATATCACATTTTCATACGTTTACCAATAAAAAAAATTACTATTGTCAAACATGAAACGACAAACTTCTTACAGAATTTTTCTTCATTGGATTTATAATTGTTAAGCTGTGTTCAATCGTACGAACGAAAGATGAAATATAATTAATATTTTCATTGAACTTGTTGTGTTTTAATCCCCAGAAACCACTTCTATCAATATTGCATGTAACAATCTCTCAAAATTGTTTTATTTTAATTAATTATTATTATTATTGCTAAATTAATTAATGTTAAGTTCCTAAACTACCCTTTAGCATTAATTAGTTTAGAATTTGAATTTTGATGGAAGGTAAACAAAAAACATATTGTAAATTACAATAATACCCCGGGTGTCGCTCAATTTAAGTAACACCCGGTGTCGCTCAATTTGAATAACACTCGGTGTCGCCATCTCATTTTTATTTCATATAATACCAAAGAAAATTAGACTTTCTTATTTGTCATTATAAACTTTATTATTTGCCATTTATGGAGCTCATTGGGAAAGGAAAGATTACATAAATTGGTATAATATTTGGTGGGAAATATACGTAAGATCGTGATTCTACTAACATTGTTATAAAAGACGACATTATTGTGTTTGTGGATTACTTGTGCAATGGCATTAGTCCCTCCATTCTGAGCTATATCATGAGAAACTAAACTCGAAGTATATGTCATTAAATCAAATTACTCATAAGAATCCCCTTTAGTAAAACCGTAAATTAATAAAATAAAAAATACTCTTGATAAAATCGGTAAAAATTTGGTAAGACGGATGAGGTACTCATATCAAAATTCCAAAGTCATCTAATTTTGTTGGAAGCATTGTAATCATGGGACATTAAGAAATAATCTTTTGCCATAGACTAATAATATCATGTATTAGGCCGCCCTACACATATATTAGAGATTAAATATATAATTCTAAATACAAATTTAAATACTATGTATGCTATTAATCTTCAAAACTATTTGGGAGGTAAAGTACTCAAATTCTTATCCGGTTATTATCGTAAACTTAATCGAGACCACAACATTTGCACGATAAAGTATTTTACTATATTTTTCTTCTTAACATTCTAGAAAAAAGAAGTATTCGATCTTCTTGATGTGGTAGTAGTAATTAATTAGAAAGAAAAATGAATACTAGTACCGAATACAAATGAAAAATAAAAGCCATATTCCCTAAAATCTGATACCAAATATTAAAATCTGATGTGGTATAGTAGAAGTAAATTCCTACGTCCTATATTAAAATTAAAAATAGAATTCAAAAACTATAATACGATTCCGAATATGCGGACTTATATTGATACTCCAAAATTGAGAAACCAAATTATGAAACAGATTAGCGAAATACTCTTAAATCTGATTACACGTCCAGATGAAGCAGACTATAATAAATGAAACCAATCAAATTGAGGAAAATGATTAATAATTATGTTCCTCAAAATATAGGAACTTACATGTTCTAGTTGATCTTGTTATATACAAGGCATAGAGGCCTAGGGGCTAGGGTAGTAGGCATGTAACGATTAATTAGAAGCAAAATTATGTTGAAAATTTAGTTAGAAATCTATGGTATTAATTAATTAATTTAGGGAAAATTAGTTAGAAATCTATAGTGTTAGTGTATTACGGCAGTATTTGAGCATATATAGACCATAGACTATAGGGATATGTGACTCAAATTGAGCGACACTCGGGGTATAATTGTAAATTCCTTGGTAATTTAGAAAATTGACATTAATTAATTAATTTAACAAAAATGATAATAACAAAAAATGTTGAAAGATTTAGTGAGATTTTGGCTCAACAACTCAACTGTGGTACATTTCACGTCTTTTGCTTAGTCTTTGACTAAGAGCATCACATAATCAGCCTGGTCCTTGGTATAATGGCATTTGATTGATTGAGGCTTATGACTTTATGAGTTGTAGTTGTAGTTGTAGTTGTAGTTATAGATGGAGGTATGAGACTTCATATATCTCGCATTATACGGAGTAATTCATAGTTAACACCACTTCGACAATGAAAGAACCGGACCTCATATATTAGAGTAACTATACAAGTTCATGTTTAAGTTTATGTCTTTGTCTTTAATGATTAAATACCTATTTGTTCTACTACGTGAATTAGAACTCCACAAATTCAATGAACAATAATTTTTCATCTTTCATTCATAAAATTTTACATCTTCAGCAACAATGAATACAAACGCCTAATATATTTGGAGAAAATTTTAGTAGGGCACTTGCCGTTTGAGAATTGAATTCTTTCGTTTTCCTTTTGTTAAATTGATCAACTTATGAATGTATGATTTGATGAAGATAAACAAGTGTTTGTAAGGACAAATTGTGAATTACGAGTTTATCCCTGTAATATTGGCGCAAAAATGAAAACAACTTTTCAATTTATTAGGTTTTTCAATTTTTTATTAGGGTGGTACCGTAACTCGATAACACCAGGTGTCTGTTGGAGTGAGTGTCCTCAACAATAGTGCGATCACTTAATTAAATCTCATTAACAATAATATAAAGGGATGATTAATATTATAGTCAACTGATCCACATTAATCGGTAATGATTGGCTTGCTAGAGTTTGACGTTACTGTCGTATGACGATGGTGATCAGTTGATCCCTTGAGGTTACACCGAAAGGACAATTCCCAAATCATAAAGTAACTTAATTGTATACTGATACAGATTAATTAACCCCTTGGATTGAATAAGTTCAATCTGTATATGAGAATTATCTTACTATTATATGATTATATAAAATACATTTTGGTGATTAAATGTTATATTGCCAAAGTCGTACGATGTTTATGAAACATTAGAGATAAGATTAATTGGTTAATATAATTACAATAAGTTGTAAATTATATGAGATGGACCATTTCACACGTATATTTGCAGATCATCACCTAAAATGTTAAGTATGATTTATTTGTTGTAAGATTGTATTTAATTGTTAAATATGATTTTATAAGCTCAAATATATGTTAATTGTCACATGTCACACATATGACAATTGACAAAATGTATAAGATAAAATGGATCCCATATTAACCTATGTATAACCGGTTTTTGGGTGGTTGTAGGTTAGTATAAGCATGCCTTGAGATTAAATGCTAAGACATGTTTAATACCCTAACTAACCTAAGCCTACACTAGCTACATGGGTAAGGGAGAAAGCAGGCATGCTTGTCCCCCTCCCATCTCCCAAAACCGACATGCCCAAGTGCAAAGAAAAGAGAATAAGTTCTCTTCTCTACTTCACATAAAGAGAGTTGTGTGTTGATTAACTTATCTCACTAGAAAATAAGCACAAACAATTTGTTCTTACTACATTCTCATACATACACACACCAAGTTATATTACTATTTGTAGTAGTGATAATAAGGTGAAGGAGGCTTCTTATTACACCTAGCATTGTGTGATAAGGAGACGATTTGGGATAGTCTAGGTGCATCCAAGAGGAGTGTCTCTACACTTGGGACTTAGGAAGTTCATCCCTAGATCTATTAGCTCAAGAACAAGGAGAGGAAGGAGTCCTTTCCTTGTGCCCATATTCGACACAAGCAATGTGAGGAAACCGTTCTTCTCTTCATCTTGTTTACTTTATTAGCATGTAACTAGATCTTGCACAAACTAATTAAAGAGTTAATTAGTTAATCATAATAAAAGTCTTATGAGTAGGTATATGAACCTAACAATTGGTATCAGAGCATATAAATGTTGCATGCAATCGGTTATACAAAGTTTTTACGAGTTAAAGTAACAAAATAAAACTAGAAAAATTAGTGATTTATATGATAAAGTCACGAAATTTTTAGCATGTTATACCTTCTGGTCCTAAAATACTTTTAGGTCATTTTGATGATTTATGGAAGATTATTGCTTTATTTAATGATTTTTAGTTAAATGAATCCATTTTAATGAGTAAAATGAACTTTTATTGACTAAAAATAGTTAAAATTTGAATCTGACCATGAAATTGTAATATGATATCACATGCATATTTTACCTACTGTATGTAAAATTTGAGATAAATATGATTTATTTTGCATCATTTATGATTTTTAATTGTTAAAAAGGCATAAATAGTGATTATTTTGGCATAAAAGGCTAAAATGATTTTTTGGCATGAGAAAACTATCATATGTTGCATAAATATTGTAAATAGAAGATGTATAAGTTGAAAATTAATTAGATTAATTTTTGTGTGATTTTTGTATTTTATTTGATAAAATCGATTAATAGCAACTATATTTTTCTCTAAAATGATTCGAAAATTTTTTGACCCAAATTTTGACATGAAGATGTTCCTGGAAATGTTCCAGAATATACAAAATTTTAATTTTCAAATTTATGAATTATTGTAATTTAATTTTGAATTATTACATAAAAGTTATGTTAATAAGGGTCAAAACCGAGCAATAATGCAAAACCGAGTTGAATTATTGTCAAATAATTAGTGGAGACTAATTTTTGAGTCCTAAAACAGTTAGGGTTATTAACTTGGACTTAAATATGATTTAAGTATTAATTTGTGATTTTAATTGGTTATTATCACGCATTTCCGTAAAACCGGGTTTATATATACGATATAAGGTTATTAGGACGATTTGGCACATTAATATTGCATGCGTTTACATATAATTATGCTGCATTTTGAATTAATGAATGTCATTTTGATTTATGTATTTTTTAAATTATGTAATTTGTCTTAGTATGGCCTTAGTTTTCAATCGATATTAATCGAAATGTATGGGAATATTGATTTGATTGTAATTTAATGTCATCTCGTATCATTTTTATTGTATTATTTCATTTTATTTTTACAAATGTATAATAGAAAAGCTTTGTAATTTCATTATACAATTTGTAATCCCGGAGTTTCCTAAAGACGGTGCCATTTGGAAAGGCGTTCCAAAAGGAAGACGGTGTCCTTGGGAGGCGTGCAAATGAAATTCAAGGGACCAAGGAGTTGGTTTCCGAATTTGTAATAGTTAATTTGATTTTCTATTATTTTAGGAGGGCCATACTAGGAATTTATTTTATGTTTGCATTTTATTTATATGTTACATGCATGCCAAATCACCACTTAAATCACACATGCATTTTATCGAGTCAATCGACCGCGTCAATTACAATTATCGATAGTTCACCTATTTTGCTCACTTAAAAGGAGATAGATAATATAAATTGACTTGACCTATATTTTATTAATTGAGATTTAGCCTTAACAAATAGTAGAACCCATGTATCCCAATTTCGTAAGGAAGTAGGTTCGGCTCACCGAGGTGCTAAACTTATTACGTTGGGTAAGTGGGGTAATAAATCGTTATTGCATCGAAATTTGGTTGAACTCAACGGAAAGATTAGGGTTCGTGGCCCATGTGTTCCGGGCTAAAGATGACAATAAAGTATTTCATCGACCAAGAATTCTAATTGTAGAATCGGTTAAAGAGTTAACCCACCAAGTAATATTAATGAAGGTCGTGGAGTCCGTGGCTCACATAAACCCGAGTTAATATAGGATTTGGGTCTTGGAATCATTTATGTAATTGGATAGAGGTCATTATATAAATGCTAAACTTGTTTTAAAATGTTTACAAGTATTTTAAAACGATAAATGTTGACGTTTCTTTCATTTTTCCTATTTTGTAGTCAAACTTATTTATTCGCAATATCGGCAAACGATAACGAGGTTCGACCTCCCGCACCACAACTCACCACCGTATCATGGCTTAGATCCTTTATGGATAAATGCAAATTCGAAAAGAATTGTTCTAATTTCGCGAATTGGAATGGGCAACTTTGCCTTGCCACCAAAGGTGATGGTAAGCTTCGTTACCTCACTAAGGCTTCTCCCAACGCTCCTAAATGCAAGGTCAACTAACGCCGTAAAGGAGGCCTATGAGACCTACCAAATAGAATCGGCCACGATCAAGAATGTCTTAATCTTCTCTATAGATGCCGAGCTTCAAAGGAATGTCATAAAGATGAAATTCCACGAATGAAATCTACACTAAACTCGTGACCGTATTTTCACGAGCTCTTAGGATCATTCAATATGAAGTCGTCTCTTAATTTTTCGACCTTAAAAATGAAGGATGATCAATATGTTTGCTCCCACATACTCAAAATAATTGAGCATGTCGAGGTACTAAGGAGCAAGGAATAACGATTCCCGAGCAACTTGTGATTGACCGTGTACTCCACTCCCTAAACCGTATCAAAGGGTTTGTTAATTTTAGGGTGAACTTCAACATGCAAAACGTCACCACGACTCTACATGAGTTGCACAAATTGGTTGTGGAAACCGAGCGTGATATGGGCTACCATGTTAGCACTAGCAAAGATGTTTTGAACATCAAATGACAAAAGCAAAGGGAAGTTCAAGAAGAGTGGACACAAAGGGAACAAGCCCACACCTTCTAAGGACAAAGAAAGGCTATTGGGAATAGTTATTCTAAGTCTAAGAAGGGTGTCACCTCCAACGACAAGTGTCATTCTTGTAATGGTGTAGGCTCTTGGAAATGTATTTGCCCCAGATATTTGGGAGATATTAAGACTTGACAAGTTCTTCCAGTAGATAATAGTTCTCCCAGATGTTTATGTTATTGATATTAATCTCAAATTTGGTATTTTGATACGAGTTGTAGTTCTCATCCTCCTAATTAGATTATGGGCATGAGAAGAAAGACAAAGTAAAGCAAGCTTTAGGGAATCCCCATGATGAGGGAGCTAAGGTAGGCACCACATAGAGGAGACCTAAGGATTATCTTGGCATTATAGCTTTCTAGTTATTTTGAATGTCGTTTTGGAACTTTTGATTTCCGTGTTAGACATGGAAACTGGTTATTATTTCCATTATTTATAGGACAATTGTTGTACTATATAATGATAGCTTGGTTTTCAACCCAAGTCATTATGTTTGTGGAATTTATGTTCTAAACTTTTCATTATACAAAGTTAATTTCTTAAACATAAAATATTGTGACAAATTGATCATTTGAGAAAATATAATGATTGGATCATTATAATTACCTAAGTTATGAATTGGATTCTCACTTATGGACTTGTGACTAAGTATCACAACTTATTTGAAATAAGAAAGATCAATTGCATAGTCAAGTCGAGTTAACGAACTCACATTTGGGGATTTACAATCCATATAAGCCCTAAGATAAGATCTTTTAAACACCAATTAGACTCCATACTAGCTATGGAAGGGTTAAGAATCCTAAATTTGTTCAAGACATGGATAAGAGTCCAAGTATTTTGCTTAAATAGAGTGAGTCTATAGAGAAGCTAAAATACTAAAGTCTAAACAAATAAGTCTACTATAGATCGCTCAAAGTTAATAAGAGTTAATACGAGCATCATACCCCACTTATACCTGGAGAACAAAGCTGTTTGTGACTAAGGAATAGAGCTCATGAAGCTATCCTTACAAGAATTTTCTCTTTTACACCTAAAGAAACAAAACTGTTTGTGACTCATGGTGCTATCCTTCACGTAAATAAGCGTATTTACTATAGGATAGAGTGGGAGAAAATATGCCACAAACAAAGACAAGAGAAAATGTTCTTAATTCATCCAAGGTCGGAAGCTTATAATGCAAGCTTATAGTGAAAATATCTACTTTTTGAAAGTAATAATTATGATCTATAGATTGGCGGTTATAATTTCCAATTCGAATTTGTTGCATAAGAGCCTTAAGAATACAAGATGAATACTATACATATAAAATTACATGGGGAAGTTTGGACCTCCATATTAACCTATGTATAACCGGTTTTTGGGTGGTTGTAGGTTAGTATAAGCATGCCTTGAGATTAAATGCTAAGACATGTTTAATACCCTAACTAACCTAAGCCTACACTAGCTACATGGGTAAGGGAGAAAGCAAGCATGCTTGTCCCCCTCCCATCTCCCAAAACCGGCATGCCCAAGTGCAAAGAAAAGAGAATAAGTTCTCTTCTCTACTTCACATAAAGAGAGTTGTGTGTTGATTAACTTATCTCACTAGAAAATAAGCACAAACAAGTTGTTCTTACTACATTCTCATACATACACACACCAAGTTATATTACTATTTGTAGTAGTGATAATAAGGTGAAGGAGGCTTCTTATTACACCTAGCATTGTGTGATAAGGAGACGATTTGGGATAGTCTAGGTGCATCCAAGAGGAGTGTCTCTACACTTGGGACTTAGGAAGTTCATCCCTAGATCTATTAGCTCAAGAACAAGGAGAGGAAGGAGTCCTTTCCTTGTGCCCATATTCGACACAAGCAATGTGAGGAAACCGTTCTTCTCTTCATCTTGTTTACTTTATTAGCATGTAACTAGATCTTGCACAAACTAATTAAAAAGTTAATTAGTTAATCATAAGAAAAGTCTTATAAGTAGGTATATGAATCTAACAGTGTCGCCCTAACACTTCACTTTAGATAACCCCTCACTCCTTAAATTACCATTAGTGGGTTGAAGGAGCCTTTTATAGAGGCTAGCCAAGTCCCTTTTCACCTTGTATTGTCTCATATTCGTAGAGAAATGTGAGTTTTATGGGTTTATATAACCCCTCACTTCTTAAGTTATCATTAGTGGGTTGAGGGAGCCTTTTATAGAGGCTTGCGAGGTGCTTAATTCACCTAGCACACGCGCGTCGTTCCCGATCACGGATTTGGGAATTGGCAATCGCCTTCGGTGGGTTGTGCCTATTTTTTTTGGGGCCAGACCGAGTTGTTGCGTCCAGGTTCATTTTTTTGTTATCAGAGTCCGTCAATGTGACTTCTGTAACAGCTCTTCTTTTCTCTCTTTACTTCCTCTCTTAAATAATTTATGGTAAAGTTAATACTCTCGTTTCAAAGCTACTCGCCTCGAGTGGGCGAGCCTGTGTGCTACAATGTGAAACTGTGGGAAACTACCGGCAATTGCTGATCGCCACCACGGTTGAGCCGAAATAATTTTGAAGTCGGAGGCATTTATATGTCGTCGCTGCAAATCATTTTCTTTTTTGTGAGCTTTTCTTTGCTTCATTGTTACCGCAGTAACACACGGGTTGCAGAGATTCCTACATAGAGTTTTCATCGTAGGCGAAGACCTTTTAGTAAGCACGTTATTGGAGCATGGTGCAGCAATAGAGTGTGACAAAAATATAAGGTTTGTTTTGTTGGAAGAAAAAACCTGTAAAAACTGCCAAAAGTCTAGAAGGAAGGGGACATTGATTATCGGTGGTTACTTTACTCTGGGTAAACAACGCTTGCGTTTTATTTAGTTTTTGTAAGCAATTTAGAGGTTTTAGCCACTTGGAGTGGCGATTCTCCAATTTTTTTTTTAACCATTGCAAATCGCCATTTGGAGTGGCTTTTTGTAAATAGCCAGTCCAACTGGCTATTTCTGAATAGCTAGTTCAATTGGCGATTTGTACTTGTTTAAGTACATATTCCCTTCCTTGTTTTCGATACTTGTTTTCTACTTGTTTTCTATACACTACTTTACGATAACCTCAAAAATACACTTCATTAAATAAATTTTTTCAAACATTCACCACTTTAAACGAAAACCATTCCGAAAATGTCATTTAACGCTCCATTTTTTTTATCTTGTTTCTGGACTTCCGGGGTTCCTTGGGTCGGTGGTGTTGTGGGAGAGACGATGTGTAGAGCTGATGGTATGATTCTCGTTGATCGTCAGCTCTCATTTGGAGATCTGGTTGAGAAGGTTAGTATAGTTTGCAATGTCGATCTCAGAGTCATACAGATGTCGTTCACACTTGTGTGGACAGATTTGTCTGGTAGAAGAAGTTATGTTTATATCAAGGATAACCAGTTTGTATGTGCAATCTATATGTATGCGTTTAATCATCCTGAGTTGTATGTTCTGTTACAACCCACTGCTCCTCATTTGCCATCGTCCCAATTCACTCAACCCTCTTATGAGTTTGGGGGATCTAGTCAGGGTGCTGTGTTGGCAGGTAGAGGGGTGAGTGATGTTGGTGAGCCTAGCAACCGACATCAATTAGATCTGAATGTGTTCCCAGAAGCGCAGAACGATGGTGACGAGGACAACGATGATCCTACTTATAACATCATGTCATCCAATTTTAGTGGTTTTGGGTTAGAAGACATTAACACCGATGAAACCAATTCCTGTTTTGGGTCAAGTATAGACCCCTCTAGCTCAGACCCAGAGGATGAGGTGGCACCTCATGTCCCTCATGTCCCTACTGACCACTATGTCTATTCTGTTGTCCGTGATGAGGTCGACCGTTCTTCACGGTCTCTATTTTCCAAAATGTTTGATGGAAACGTTGACAATATCGTCGGCGGTACGCTATTCGAAACTAAGGTAGATGTTCAAAATGCCATGACAATTTGGTCTTCGAAGAGGGGGGTTTCGTATCGAACGGTTGAGACTCGTAAGAAGACGTGGGTTGTTGAGTGTGGGACTAGAGCCACAAGTTACCCTCAGGAGTTGCTTCACGGTGTAATCTGTGGTTGGAAGATGCGAGCCACGCAACAGAGGGGGTCTGGGTTCTGGAAGATTGTTGTTTGGACTCCTCAGCACAACTGTGCCAGAGATCGGTTCACTTGTGTGATCTCGGACAGGCATCTAGGTATTTTACATTTTAAAAATTCTTCACTTTATTATTGTTTGTTGAAATTGTTACTGAAACTTACGTCGATGGTTTTGGAAGGTATAATAGCGGCGATGAAGGTGATGTTGCAGAAGTACCCTTCATATGGGTTGCACAGATTTTGCTTAGAGCACATCAAAGCCAATTTGTTTACCAATTTTAGGAGAAAGGGATTGAAGGAGGCTTGCCAGATCTTGGGGACGGAGCTCAATCAGACGAAATACTGGAATGCTTGGGGTAGAATTAATGAGTTAAACCCCGAATCTGCTGAGTATCTACAACAAATCGACCCAACGATGTGGACACTCTTTGAGGATGGTGGCCATAGATGGGGGTTGAGTACGACCAACATGTCGGAGAGCTACAACAACGTACTCAAATGAGCACGTCATCTACCAATTAGAGCCATGGCTGAGAGCACTCTTGAGAAATGTGTAGATATTCCGCAGAGATCGTCCTAAAATCAACGCCTGCAACACTCCACTACCGCCACATCCGATGGCTATTTACGTGGCAAATATGTTGGACTCGACAAGACAGACGGTTACCTCATGGGGAGATTGTTTTGTGGTTGTTGATGAAAGGGGCCACAAGTTTGAGGTGAAACACCTTGCAGGGGTTTGTAGTTGCGGGAAGTGCCAGAACAATAGGTTTCCTTGCTCCCATGTGATTGCGGTTGCTAATTCCGTTAATTACGATCCATTGATGACTATCAACCGATTTCATACGATGGAAGGTTGGAGAGGGCAGTATTCAAGAAACTTTCATCCAGTTATGGGTTGTGGGACGTGGCCAACTATTGACTGGTCACTTGAGGTTGATGAGGTTAGACTGGTTAGGCATTCAGGTCCAGGTAGTAGAACTGTTAATCGTAGATTAAGGGTGATGGATTACACTAGGAGACGTGGTAATGGTAGAAGTGGACCACCATGTACGCGTTGTGGGAACATGAACCATGTACGAAGACGTTGTCCAATGTCACATCCCCCGACTGATAGAGTTGCCGAGAGAGATGAGAGTGATTAACATACATCATTGTGTAATTCCTATCTTAATGTACGAAGACCCTTGTAATATAATCTAGTAGTCAATTGAAAGCGTCTCAACACAATACAAAGGAAGCGAGCACATTACACGAAAATAACACCAATAAATTAAAAAACGAAATCCATACAAAGGAAACCACGACAATTACAATAAACTAAAACAATAAACTAAAACAATAAACTAAAACATAAACGAAAGCGTCTAGGACAATACAAAGGAAACGAATACATCATACAAAAACTACTCATCCTCATCGTCTGTTTCGGGTGTGAAAATACGTCTAGGACGAGTACCAAAACCAATGCCTTGGGTTGGTCTGACGTGTTGGTTGCTATCCCGACGACCAACAGGTCTGGTCAGCCGCCTAAGCTGTTGTTCGGGTGTCAAATACACACTTTGTGGAGCATCAACAACCGCAGACTGGTCAGAGGGCCTCAAAGTCAAACTCAAATCCAAACCTGCACCATCATATCCACCACCATCCAAGTAGGTAGTGCCGGTCACAGCTCCATCATATCCACCACCCCAGTTTACACCACTACCACCGACTCCACCATATACAACACCACCACTACCACCGACCCCACCTGTTACACCACCACCCCAATTATCACCACTACCACCGACTCCACCATATACAACCCCACCACTACCACCGACCCCACCTGTTACACCACCACCCCAGTTATCACCACTACCACCGACTCCACCATATACAACACCACCACTACCACCGACCCCACCTGTTACACCACCACCCCAGTTATCACCACTACCACCGACTCCACCATATACAACCCCACCACTACCACCGACCCCACCTGTTACACCACCACCCCAGTTATCACCACTACCACCGACCCCACCTATTACACCACCACCGACCCCACCTATTACACCACCACAATCCACATATGAGAGGCACGGTGGAGAGGTATATTCCCCAGCCACTCGTGCACGCATGTGGTAAATTATGTACGATGTTCCTGTAGGGGGTCCACTCGAACTACATAAAAAGTAAACGGAAACGAATTAGGTAACGAATGGAAACAAGTAGCACCAAAAAATAAATGGTTCCCTCTCTAGTAAAAGAAGTAGTACCTGTTCCCATGAGAAGGTGGCCAACTGATCCCGATAATACGGCAAATTTACTTTTCGCTGAATGCAACGGCGGTCGGTGTAACGACTACCTAAGGGACCTCCAATAACTGGCATGCCAGTCGCCACATCATTTTGCACGCGGAATTCAGGCCTTAAAATAGATATCCGCTCGTACGCCCAATATTGCAGCAGTTGTGTCGCTCCGTTCATGTAAATAGTGGCCGAGAGGGGGGTTGTAAAACACATTTACACATATCATGCAGCAAATAAGCCAAGACAGCTGAACCCTAACTGTAGCCACTGCACACATCAAAGTCAGATACACACAAAACCATATCCTTGTGAACATGTGTCTTCTTAGAGTTGATAAACAACCCGTCACCTAACATCCAAAGAACAAAACAACGAGAACGCTGCTGCATGTCGGCCTCAGTTAACGTAGCGGGTCTACGTATCCTAGTTTCCATGTGTGACGTGACCAACCACTCGGCTTCAAAATAGGAACACCCATGGGGAAGATCCTCTAAACCAAGCATCCCCTGAACATAACATAGGACTCCCAAGCAGTGTCGGGAACCACCAAACCGGTGGGATTAGACCCCACAAGATATCCATCTACCCTAAGACCAAGGAGGACCTCAACATCCTGCAGAGAAATCATCGCCTCACCTACTGGAAGGTGAAATGTGTGGG
>JAIUZE010024923.1:0-21893 GCA_022085475.1 Heliosperma pusillum | reverse complement strand
CTCAACGTAAAGCTTTGGAAACATAATGAATCATAACCCAAAAACAACGTGGGCAAGAATGATACATAAACATGGCTGAGATTTACATAACGGCGTAGCACAAAGAATTTCACTATAGAATTTTCGGCTCTTGCATGATCTTTTGACAAATGGACTCTCACGGCACACTCGAACACTCATTGCATGTAAACGGTGATTTCTGTATGTGTAAATGTTTTTGAGACACTCACCTATCTACGACTTATGAAAATGTGTCCGCAGTCTAATATGGTAAACAATTCAAAACACAAGTCAAAGATCACAATGCACATAGAAAAGAAGCCGGAAAAATAAGAAGAAGGCTTTGGGAAATAGGTGAAAGGTGGACAAATAGTTATGGTCATGTGAAGGTTAGAACGAGCTAGCAACTGACCAATGATAAATGGATACTCAATCCAAACTTTCGATCAAATTCCCAGAAGACGAAAAACGAAGCCAGAAGTAACAGATTGGCTTATTACACACGAAACACAAGGGTAAACTCCTTCTGAATATTGACTTGACATTTTGAGGAGATACTCACAACTTCTTCTTTTATTTCTTTTTCGATTTCTCTTTTTTTTCTTTTGTTTTTCTACTTCATTCATTTTTTTTCTTTTCTGAACATAACATCACTTCTTGTACATTTTCGTTCTCCCAAATTCACTTTGTCATATAAGAACAAATCTTCTCAAAAGAGCACCCACACACCATAGTCTAGCTACTAGCTCAAAAGGTAGGCAGTTTTTGTATGTAGCTATTATTTTTGTGAAGCATTTGTATGAAGGGGCTAATTCTTAGGTGTAATTCAAAGTGAAAAAGGCTTCAAATCTTAGTGGATCATGAATGCAATGCTTATAGAAATGAAATGAGAACCATACTTATGCGTTTTGACATGACACACATCACAAGGAGAACTACACACACCTAGATGAGACTGGGTATGAATGTACCAGTCTAAGGAGGTTCTACCTTACAATATATGTAGTTTGCCAAATGTCAAGATCAAGCGTACTCATCTATTGATTCATTCCATGCCTACTGTGTACAAGACTTCCCCATGTATGCAAAATTCAATAAATATTGAATCATTATCTTTTGAAAGCTCTAAGTTTGGGAAATGTAACATGATAGCATAGTAAACAAGCAAGCAAAGCATGAAAAGCATTCAATTGTGTTCAGAAATTTTTAAATTTTCTCAAAAATCTTCTCTTTCTTTTATTCAAAACTAAAATGCAAAATGGGAAAATGCAATCCCTCCCCCAAGCTAAACATCACATTGTCCTCAATGTGAGCACAAAGACAAAATATGCAATGAGATGCTTAATGGGGAAAAGGAAAAATGAAAGAAGAGTGAAGCTTACTAGTCAGCGCGGACTCCCCCAAGCTAGTCTTTTGGACTTGACAAGGAAGGTCTTTATAGGTTCTTCAAAAACTCTTTCATCTGCAAAATAAATCCTAATCAACAAAAAAAGGAATACAAAAATAAAAATGC
This sequence comes from Heliosperma pusillum, assembly GCA_022085475.1. Classification (NCBI taxonomy): domain Eukaryota; kingdom Viridiplantae; phylum Streptophyta; class Magnoliopsida; order Caryophyllales; family Caryophyllaceae; genus Heliosperma; species Heliosperma pusillum. Next base: position 20,380 of record JAIUZE010024923.1, on the reverse strand, counting down.
AAAAAGAAAAGGAACACGGGTTGCCTCCCGAGAAGCGCAATTTAAAAGTCTTGCTAGACTTCGTTTTTTTTCTTTGAAATCATCCTTTATCTTTAAACTCACTATCATCCAAGCTCATCTTCATAGCGTTCTTTACATTCTCCATCCAAGCCAAGCTTTTCCGAGAATAGCCTCTTCTAGCACTTTTAGCAGTAGTGCTTTTAGTATGCTCACCTGCAAGAGAATCAACACTAATATGTGCCTCCAACGGATCTGTCAGTAAGGATCGAGGCATAGAAGAAACAATAGAAGAGTCATCAACATTAAGCACACAGAAAGGTTCTTCTAATACGGGACCCTTAACGGTTGAATTTTTACTAAAGGTCACCTTGTCATCTCCTATCTCTAGTGTCAACTTCCCATTCTTGACATCGAAAACTGCACCAGTGGTGTGCAAAAAGGGTCTTCCCAAAATGATTGGGTTTTGAGAGTCCTCGGCCATGTCAAGTACTAGAAAGTCAACGGGAATGAAAAACTTACCAACTTTGACGGGCACATCTTCTAAAACACCCATAGGTTGTTTTAGAGAACGGTCCGCCATTTGCAAAGTAATATTAGTGCATTTCAAAGCACCCATGTTAAGTTTTTCAAACATAGAAAAGGGCATGACACTTACACTAGCACCTAGGTCGCAAAGGGCCTTATCAATGGTATACGTGCCTATAGTGCAAGGGATGGAGTAACTACCAGGGTCCTTAAGTTTTGGTGGAGACTTATTTTGCAAGAGTGCACTACACTCTTCAGTGAAAGCTACGGTCTTATCTCATTGAAGGATCTCTTCTTTTTGAGGACTTCCTTCATAAACTTGGAATAAGAAGGAACTTGGGAAAGCAATTCAATGAAAGGGACTGTTACCTTTAAGTTCTTGACGACGTCAAGGAACTTACCATACTTTGCCTCCTCCTTGTGCTTGGCTAATCTTTGGGGAAATGGCACTTTGATTTCAATAGGAATCTAGGGCTCTTTCCTCTTTGACATGGGCACCTCATCTTCAACATCAACAACCACGGGCTCATCATTATGCTTACCACTTCTTAAGGAAATGGCGTTTATAGTTTCGTGAGGTTGGTAACATTGTGAAGGCAGCTGCCCCTGCTCTTGGTAGGTATTAGAAGAGGCAAATTGGGAAATTTTAGCTTCCAACAATTTGATGGCGGCATCCTTAGCTTGATCGCTCTCTTGGAATTTAGCTATCATGGTGTCTTGCCTTTGAGCCAATTGCAGCATCATGGCCTCAAGTTTACTTACACCATTATCACTCTGCTGAGATGTAAAGGATTGAATTTGTTCTAGCTTTTGTGTGAGAAGGGCTACTTGAGCTTGTAAAAGTGTCAAAGTGGGGTCCTCTTGCTTAGATTTCGATGGTATGGAGCGAGAATTTCTATATTGAGAATCGTGAATTGCCATGGATTCAATGGTAGTGTGAGCATTTTCAACATTGATTTGATCAAATCTTCCATTGTTAGCAGAATCCAGGATACGACGGGACTCTATATAACACCCATTATAGAATGTGATGGCAAGGAACCATGAATCTAACCCATGATGAGGACACTCTCTTTGCAAGTCCTTGTACCTCTCCCAGGCTTCATATAGGCTCTCATCATCCCCTTGTTGGAAACCAGTGATTTGACTTCTCAACAAAGCGGTCTTTTTTGGAGGAAAGTACTTTTGGTAGAAGGCAAGAGCTAAACTCTCCCAATCGGTGATACCTAATGTAACCTTATCAAGGCTATGTATCCACAACTTTGCCTTACCCCTCAAAGAAAATGAGAAGAGCATCTCTCTAATTTGCTCTTGGGTGACTCCAGTTTGTCTAATAGTGGAGCAATAGTCACAGAAGTTTTGGATATGAAGGTTGGGATCTTCTGTGGCATTGCCACCAAATTGATTTCTTTCTATTAGATTGATGAAGGCAGGTTTGATTTCAAAGTTTTGGGCTTCGATTTGGGGGTGTAGCAATACCCCTTGGAAGTGTTTCTGCGGTGGGTTTGGAATGGTCCGAAAGTCGAACCATTTTATTTTGTGAAGATGAAGATTGAGTGTTGTTTGAAATTTGATTGGTTTTTGTGAATGGAGATGAGAATGGATCTTCTTCTCCTTCGAGATTAGATAGAATATCCGAGTATTTCTCACGAATACGATCTAAACTTGAAGTATCAGAAGCTTTTGAAATTTCGTAGAATAGCTTTAGTTTCCTACGCAGAGTCCTTTCTAATTCGGGGTCTAAAAAGATAGGGGTCCCTAGTCTAGAAGATCTGGGCATAAGTTTGAAAAGCTAAGATGAAAAATCAAGAGAGGTTTAAAGGAATTTGGGTTCCTAAAGACTAGATAAAACTAATTGCGATAAAAATCACAAGAAAAAGGAGAACTAAACCGTGCTCCCCGGCAACGGCGCCAAAATTTGATCGTGCTTGTTGCGAGCCCGATACAAAGATAAATTACCCAGACTAGGCTATTAAACAATTAATGTAATTAGGGAAGTAGGGGTCGATCCTCAGGGAGATGGTGTTTCCTATAAGATGTGAAATGTCTCGCAATTGGGTTTTATCTAAAGAAAATATGGGTTTTGGGAATTTTGTTTCTAAACTACTACAAGGCATAAACGAAAATGAAATAAAAGCAAATGGAAATGAAAACAAGTGATGAAAAGCATCTAGGGAAGTAGGTTCACACATGTAGATTGACATATTGATGAAATTGGATTTGGGATATGCAAATAATTCATTGAGCGTTCGTAAGAATGGTGTGTTCATTACAATCATAGATCAGATGGTCTAGCAGGATTTTTATGCGATTTACTAGGTCTTAATCCACCATGTCATGCTTTGTCTATTCAATTCTCGTATGTCTACCTTGGAAAAGAATTCCATTTTAGTCGATGATTTCCGGCCAGAAATTGTTAACTATCGTTACAATCCAAACATGCATAGACACAACGTTTTAAAGGCACAATTTCTTTATCCAATTGACATCTTTTAATCAATCTAACATGGCTACCCTACACCCTATAAAGGTGATTACTCCCTCATGATAATGTCTAAATCTAAAATGATATTAACAATGGAAACTAGGATTGACATGTTTATTTAATTTTGACAATAATCTAAGACTCTCTATGTGGCGATAATAACGACGCTATTTGACAATCTAAGAAATGAAACTATGATTATAACAACATGAGAATGAATCTAAGACAATATGTAAAGCGAATAACAATCAAATGGAAAACAATAAGAACATTAAACAAAAGATAAAGTAGGAATACCTATATGACGATCAATGACGATAATGATAACAATAATAGAAAATCCTTGCACATAATAAACGATCCACCGATTACAATGCTTGAACCACACAAAGGAGATTTCAAGGATGAAATTTTTATTGATCTAAACTAAAGTTTTGATATGGAAAGGAAAGAAATAAACTAAGAACTAAAGACTAAAGAAGAAGAAAATGAGAGAAGGGAGGCTAGTTCCCCCTTCCTCCTAATCTGGGTTTTGTAAAGAAATGTAGAAGAGAATTGTAGAAAGGTGTGTGTTGATGTGAGGCTAGATCATCTATTTATAGTATTAGGGTTTCGTGGAGAAGAGGTCGGGCATTAAACACATAGGACAAAAGTACAAAGAAGAAGCCGCCATGCTCGAATCAGCAGGAATACCCGATCGGGTACACACTTACCCGATCGGGTAAGTGGTCTTCTGGAAGCTCTTGACTAACGTTTCATCTCCCTTTGCTTTGACTTGACTTCCAACATCCCCCTTGACCTCTTGAGTTGGGTTTGTTGATAGGGTTTGATGTAAAGCGATGAATTCTTTCGCCTAATTGATTGATCTTCCGACAACTACGAAACCGTCTTTGCTTCTTCTCTCTTTCGAATTAGCGAACCTTCTTGAAATGCCTTTTACTTGGTCAAGCTTGCTTCTTCAAATCGTCGGGTTCTAGGCAAATGCTCGGAAATATAGAAAAAGGGCGTAGAAACGTCACTTTCCCTACAAAACAGGTTAGAACATAGGAATTCGCCAAGTAGACGATATTAGCTCATAAAGTGGCTTATCAAAGCAAAAATGACATACAAAACCGAGCTAAATCGGGGGTTAAAACCATACAAATATTCACTTATCAGTACTTTTTCATTTAATGAAATGGTTTATGGCGAGGCCATTTCTATTGGAGGTATTTATGTTCTAGATCTTGCAAAAGACGTCTATCATGTAGAAAACAAGAAGCTCAAAACAGGTGAACCTAATCAATCATACCTTTGGCATTGTCGTTTAGGGCACATAAACGAACGACACATAAAGAGACTTGTTTCATCTAAAGTACTCAAACCATTCGATTACGAATCTTATGGTGTATGTGAATCTTGTCTTCTAGGCAAGATGACTCGTGCTCCTTTTACGGGAAAAGTGATTGTGGTATAGTATTTGATTAAAGCCCTACGATCCGATCGTGGTGGTGAATACTTGAACAATGAATTTGATTCACACCTAAAGGATTGTGGTATAGTATCACAGTGGACTCCTTCTGGGACACCTCAATTAAATGGTGTGTCCGAAAGGAGAAATCGAATTTTATTAGATATGGTTCGATCTATGATGAGTCTAACAGAGCTTCCTGATTATTTTTGTGGTTTTGCTATTTTTTCTGCAATATTTTCACTAAATCGAAGCCCGTATAAAGCGGCAAACAAGACTCCATATGAGATATGGACAGGAAAAGTCCCTTATTTGTCGTTTATGAGAATTTGGGGATGCGAGGCTTTTGTTAAGAATAAGTCTGACGATAAACTCGCACCCAAATCTAACAAATGTCTTTTTGTAGGATATCCAAAGGAATCACGTGGTTATTACTTCTACAATAAACACGAGGACAAAGTGTTTGTGTCTTGTGAAAAAGTCTTTTTAGAAAATGATTTTATTTCTAAAAGACAGAGTGGGAGAAAATTTGAACTTGATGAAGTCCAAGAGCCACAAACCGAAAAGGACGACGAGGAAAACGTTCCCCCTTCGTCTGACACGGTCATAATTCCTTCGGAACCTAGGAGGTCAAGCAGAATTAGTCATCAACCTGATAGATACCTTGGTATTATAGAGGAAGGTGATGACTATAATTTGTTACTTTTTGAAAGTAACGAACCTACTACCTACAAAGCAACCATTTCTAGTCCCGACTCAAAGCTATGGCTAGGAGCCATGCGATCCGAAATGGATTCTATGTACGACAATCAAGTATGGGACTTGGTTGATTTACCTAAGGAGGTAAGACCTCTTCAGTGTAAGTGGATCTATATGATCAAAAGTGGCATAGATAAACATAATGATGTTTACAAAGCTAGATTGGTGGCAAAAGGTTTCACCCAAGTTCATGGTCTTCACTATGACGAAACCTTCGCCCCATTCGCCATGCTTCGATCTATAAGGATTATCTTGGTGGTTGCCGCATTTCATAATTATGAGATTTGGCAAATGGATGTCAAAACCGCTTTCTTGAATGGGATTCTGGAAGAGGAAGTGTACATGACACAACCTGAAGGTTTTGTGGATCCATCAAACACTAAGAAGGTATGCAAACTTAAGAGATCCATTTATGGTCTTAAACAAGCATCCATGAGTTGGAATCATCATTTCGATCATGTAATTAAACAAAATGGTTTCACTCGAATTGTCGAGGAACCATGTTTATACATGAAGTTTAGTGGGAGTAAAGTAACTTTTCTAGTCTTGTATGTAGATGGCATACTACTCATTGGGAATGATATTAGAATGCTCACTTCTGTGAAGGAGTGGCTAAGGATTCATTTCCAAATGAAAGACTTAGGAGAGGCCCAGCGCATCTTAGGTATCCATATCTATAGGGATAGATCTAAAAGGATACTAGCATTAAGTCAAGAAACTTTTATTGATAAAATTCATGATCGGTTCAACATGAAAGACTCTAAGAGAGGATTTCTTCCTATGGGTAGTGGGATCACCTTGACCAAGTCAGATTGCCCTACCAAACCCGAGGAGATTGAACGCATGAAATTGATCCCTTACGCATCCGTTGTTAGATCAATCATGTATGCTATGATGTGCACTCATCCCGATGTTGCATATGCTTTGACCATGACAAGTCGTTACCAAGCAAATCCAGGTGAGAGTCACTGGATAGCCGTAAAGAACATCCTTAAGTACTTGAGAAGGATTAAGGATTCGTTCTAAGTGTTTGGAGGCGAGACTGAGTTACGTGTAAAAGGTTACACAGATGCCAGTTTTCAAGCAGATAGGGATGATATGAAATCCCAATCCGGCTATGTTTATATGATGAATAAAAGAGCTGTTTGCTAGAAGAGTTTCAAGCAAAGCGTTACAGCGAATTCTACAACAGAAGCAGAGTACCTTGCAGCGTCTGAAGCTGCAATGGAAGCTGTTTGGATTCGGCAATTTTTGGAAGGACTAACAGTAGTCCCTACTGCCAAAGATCCTATCACAATTTATTGTGATAACAGTGGGGCTATTTTCCAAGCAAAAGAGCCCAAGTCTAGTAACAAGTCTAGACATGTACTTAGGAAATATCATGTAATTAGAGATTACGTGGACAGAAAGGAAATTGACATTTGTAAGGTTGGGACAGATGACAACATTGGTGATCCTTTAACCAAGCCTTTATCAAAGGCTAAGCATGATGGTCATGTCGTCACAATGGGATTGAGACGAGTACCAGAATTCCTTTAGATTATGTAATATGTAATAATTGAATGTTGTATTAATTATTTCATATATGATAATCGCATTCATTGTTCCAGTTTTATTATAAACTTTTTATTTAGTTTGACTAAATTTAATACTTTGTTTATCTGAATAGATTGTGAGACAATGTTGGACCCTATTCAAGTGAATAGAACGAACTTAGTATTTTGTCCCTAGTCACTCAATGAGGTGATGTCTCGAAGTGACTAGATTGTAAGTCGATCGATGGTTGGTTCCGAACCATGGGGTCATGGAGATGACTGGTCGATTACATAGACAGACTGTATGACACTCTGTTGGACAGTGACCTTTGTAGAGACCCTTAAATCAATTAATTGATGCCTGGTCGTGGCAGGGTCTTCTATCTTATTCCTATGAGTCGATTCTTTTGACTGGCGATCGTCTATCTGTGTCGGTGTAGTTTCCTATTGATTTTGTTTGATGTTCTAGGTCGTGTCGTAAAAGGAGGCCGATGGACATCTTCTGGGTCATGGTGATCTGCATCATACAGAATAGATGAATCAACAGGAATTGTCCACCCACGTTGGGTACAAACATCTTTAAGCCACTCGAGGAGTAGTTACTGTAAATGCGTGGCCACGCTCGGAAAGAGATCTATGGTAGACTTTCCGGTCAGACAGTTACTCTCCCTATCGAGAAAACCACTCTAGATATAATCAATCGTAAGTGCGATCTGAAAGACACCTTGCGTTGAGTGGGAGATGTGATAAAGAGACAAGAGAATTGGTGACGCACACTTGTGTCACACAAGTTGGAGATTGTTGGAGTAGGTGTCCTCCACAATAGTGCGCCACATAATAAATCTCATTAAGGAATATAATTGGGATATTTATTGACTATATATGCATGATTAGTCAGTTGAATAACGTAAATCAATAACGGTTGGCTGACTAGAGTTTGACGTTATTGTCGTATGACGACGGTGATCAACTGATCCCTTTCGGTCACACCTATAGGATGAAACACAAATAGTAACTAATTAATTGTATATGATACAGTTGATTAGTCCATTACATATATTTGATATATATATACGAGAGTTAATAGTTAGAAACTCAAATTCGATTAAGCTTATTTTTCAATTATGCGATAATTGACTAATAAATTTATATCTTATTTTAATATGATTAAATAAGATCTAGTTTAGTAATTAATCGTTAATTTACTAAATTAGTTTAGGTTTTACATATATTTTGAGGTAGAGCTAATTAGTTAATTATATTTACAAGGAGTTGTAAAATAAATTAACTTAGCATTGTGGGACCCATTATATATTGATATAATGGTAAAATATCACTTAAAATGTTAAGTACATATTATTTAATTATTTGTGTCATATAATTGTTATATGATCAAATTAACACTTAATTATACAAGATAATTAAGCATATGATTAATAAGTATTTGTGGGACAAATATCAAAAATCAAAATGGACCATATAAGGCCACTAGTGACCGGTCATGTAGTAGTGGAGAAGTGATGATGGTTGCTCTTGTTCATGCTTACAAGTTACATCTGATTATGACATGAATAGTAAATCTAAAATCATTTCACTCAACACTACACTCTACCACTTTGCATGTGAATTAAAATAAGCTAAATAAGTCCATTTTGAGGCTTAAAGTGACCGGCCATATTGCCTATAAAAGGGCAATATGGTTGTTCATTTTGTGTTGTTCATTCTTGCTTATTTGCTTTATCTCACTAAAATCCTCTCATCTTTCTAAAAATCTCATACACTAATATTCACTATGTATTACTATAGTAGTAGTATATTCTAATATTAGTGGAACTTTTCTTATTATCTAGTTGATAATAAGTTAAGTTTATTTGGATTAGTCTTGGGTGCAATTTAAAGGAGATCTTTTAGTTTGGAGATTTTTAGAGGATCATCTATATAATAGCTCAAGAACAACAAGAAGGAGTTCTTGTTGTGCCCATATCTTTTCCATTTCAATGTGAGGAAATTTCTTCTTTTATATAAATGTCTTTATATTTGCATGCATGTTACATAGATCATTAAATACTAAATTAACAAGTAATTTAGTAACTAATTAGAGGAGTCTAATTAAGGTCTATGGACTTTCAGCCTCTTCCCTATCTCTCCTTGCCTCCTCCTTATCCTTCTCTTGATTTTCAAGGAGGGTTTGTAAGATATTGCTCAAGTTTCCTTGAGAAGATGATTTCCCTTGATTTGAGACTTAGTTTGATTGCCTTGGGGCATTGTTTTGAAAATGAGAATTGTTTTGGAACTTGGAATTGTTGGACCGTTGGTTGTTTTTATTGAAATTTTGTCTTGGTTGGGGGTTTCTTTCATGTGAGTTTGAGTTTTGGTTTCGTTGGTTCCCTCCCCATTTGAGGTTTGGGCGATCTTTGGTGCCAATGTTGTAAAAGTTTGAATACGGGTCATGGTGATCGTAATTATGGGATTGTGGATTCCTTGAATTGTAGTTTGTAAATCCCACCGCATTTACCCATTCTACCTCCTCTCTAATAGGGAAAGACTCAACGTTGTGGTTATCCCCACAAAACCCACACTCCAACTGAAAGTCCATAGACCTTAATTAGACTCCTCTAATTAGTTGCTAAATTACTTGTTAATTTAGTATTTAATGATCTATGTAACATGCATGCAAATATAAAGACATTTATATAAGAGAAGAAATTTCCTCACATTGATATGGAAAATATAAGGGCACAACAAGAACTCCTTCTTGTTGTTCTTGAGCTAATAATATGGATGAACACAATTAATCTCCAAACTAGAAGATCTCCTCTAAGTTGCACCAAGATGAACCCAAATAATCTACTCTTATTATTAACTAGATAATAAGATAGATATTATACTACTAATATTAGAATATATTACTACACTAGTAATACTTAGTAAATATTAGTATTTGAGAGTTTTTAGAGAGAAGATGAGTTTTTGAGAGAAGTATGAAAAACAAGCATAAAAATGAACAAATGAAATGAACAACCATATTGCCCTTATAAAGGCAATATGGCCGGTCCAAATGAGCATCACAAGGCTCTCATTTTGCTTATTTTAATCACATGCATTAGGGTGGAGTGTTGTAGTATAAGTGATGATTATATTCTACTTGTTATGTCACTTTCACTTGGTGACTTAAGAGTGTAAATAAGAACAACAATCATCACCATGTAACTAACAACATAACCCGCCATTATGGCCTAGTTTGGTCCATTTTGATTTTTGATATTTGTCTTACAAATACTTATTAATCATATGGTTAATTATCTTGTATAATTAAGTGTTAATTTGATCATATAACAACTATATGACTCAATTAAATAAATAATATGTACTTAACATTTTAAGTAATATTTTACCATTATATCAATATATAATGGATCCCACAATGCTTAGTTATTTAATTTAAACTCCTTGTAAATATAATTAACTAATTACCTCTTATCTCAAAACCTCAACTAATTTAGTAATTTAACGATTAATTACTAAGTTAAATCTTATTTAATCCGTATTAAAATAAGATATAAATTTATTAGTCAATTATCGCATATTGAAAAATAAGCTTAAATCGAATTTGAGTTCTTAACTCAATTTCTAACAATTAACTCTCGTACATATCGAATATATGTAATGTACTAATTAACTGTATCTATACAAATAATTAGTTACTATTTGGATTTCATCCTTTAGGTGTGACCGAAAGGGATCAGTTGATCACCGCCGTCATACGACAATAACGTCAAACTCTAGTCAGCCAACCGTTATTGATTTACGTTAATCAACTGACTAATCATATATATAGTCAATACATATCCCAATTATATTCCTTAATGAGATTTATTAAGTGGCGCACTATTGTAAAGGACACCTACTCCAACAATCTTCTACTTGTTTGACACAAGTGTGCGTCACCAATTCTCTTGTCTCTTTATCACATCTCCCACTCAACGCAAGGTGTCTTTCAGGTCGCACTTGCGATTGACAATATCTAGAGTGGTTTTCTCGATAGGAAGAGTAACTGTCTGACCGGAAAATCTACCATAGATCTCTTTCCGAGCGTGGCCACGCATTTACAGTAACTTCTCCTCGAGTGGCCTAAAGATGTTTTTACCCAACGTGGGTGGACAATTCCTGTTTATTCATCTACTCTGTATGATGCAGATCACCATGATCCAGAAGATGTCCATCGGCCTCCTTTTACGGCACGACCTAGAACATCAACCAAAACCAATCGGAAACTGCACCGACTCAGATAGACGGTCGCTAGTCAAAAGAATCGACTTATAGGAATAAGATAGAAGACCCTATCACGACCAGGCATCAAATAATTGATTTAAGGGTCTCTACAATGTCACTGTCCGACAGAGTGTCATACAGTCTGTCTATGTAAACGACCAGTCATCTCCATGACCCCATGGTGTTGAACCAACCATCGATCGACTTACAATCTAGTCATTTCGAGACGTCACCTCATTGAGTGACTAGGGACAAAATACTAAGTTCGTCCTATGCACTTGAATAGGGTCCAACAATCTATTCGGATAAACAAAGTATTAAATTTAGTCAAACTAAATAAAAGAGTTTAAAATAAAACTCGAACAATGAATGCCATTATCATATATGAAATAATTAATACAACATTCAATTATTACATATTACATAATCTAAAAGAATTCTGGCACACGTCTCAATCCCATTGTGACGACATGACCATCATGCTTAGCCTTTGATAAAGGCTTGGTTAAAGGATCAGCAATGTTGTCATCTGTCCCAACCTTACAAATGTCAATTTCCTTTCTGTCCACGTAATCTCTAATTACATGATATTTTCTAAGTACATGTCTAGATTTGTTACTAGACTTGGGCTCTTTTGCTTGAAAAATAACCCCACTGTTATCACAATAAATTGTGATAGGATCTTTGGCAGTAGGGACTACTATTAGTCCTTCCAAAAATTGCCGAATCCACACAGCTTCCTTTGCAGCTTCAGACTCTGCAAGGTACTCTGCTTCTGTTGTAGAATCCGCTGTAACGCTTTGCTTGAAACTCTTCCAGCAAACAGCTCCTCCATTCATCATATAAACGTAGCCGGATTGGGATTTCATATCATCCCTATCTGTTTGGAAACTGACATCTGTGTAACCCTTTACACGTAACTCAGTCTCGCCTCCAAACACTAAGAACGAATCCTTGGTCCTTCTTAAGTACTTAAGGATGTTCTTTACGGCTATCCAGTGACTCTCACCTGGATTTGCTTGGTAACGACTTGTCATGCTCAAAGCATATGCAACGTCGGGACGAGTGCACATCATAACATACATGATTGATCCAACAGCTGATGCGTAAGGGATCAATTTCATGCGTTCAATCTCCCCGGGTTTCGTAGGGCCCTCTGACTTGCTCAAGGTGATGCCACTTCCCATAGGAAGAAAGCCTCTCTTAGAGTCTTTCATGTTGAACTGATCAAGAATCTTATCAATATAAGTCTCTTGACTTAGTGCTAGTATCCTTTTAGATCTATCCCTATAGATCCGGATACCTAAGATGCGTTGGGCCTCTTGATGTGCATATTTTATATGCACATTTACACACTTATTCGCCCCCATTTCAGTCTTACTTATAGCTCATTTGAGCCGATTTCATGTCATATCCCTCGCCTATGCTACTTTGGTATGTTTTGTTCCTCAATTTCAGGTTTAGGACTTCTCGGGGTGCTTTTGGATGCATTTTGGATAGTTTGAAGGAAAATAGATTAAGTTCTATATATGTGATTGAGACGATTCAAAATGGATAAGATAGATCTCTTTCTTAGCTTCGGAATGAGACCAAGAACGCCAAAATCCGCCAAGTAACGAAGAAATGGCGGACGTTTTAAGTTCAGTGCGCGGTGCAGGAATTTAACACTACCACCGATCGGCAATGCCACCTACCGATCGACCAAGGGCCAATTGGCCTACCACCGATCGGCAGAGACATCCTGGGGGCCCTTTCCACTTCTTCCTAAGCTTTGTGGACACTTCATACAAGCCCACCTATCGCTGGGAGCCCACATCTACCTTGAACTATCAAATGAAGACCTATAGAGGACAACTCAAGCCCACACCTATCGTCAAGACCCATCCACCGATCGGTGGGCTAGGACACCGATCGTACACACTTCTTGAAGCCCACTCCGATCGGTAAGCTAGCACACCGATCGGCAATGACAAGCCCACTTTTGTTTTCTACCTCTCTAAGCTACTGGGCAAGCTATTGAGCAACGGGACCGAAGCTTTCCGAAGCCCAAGTCACTCAGAAGAAACATCGAAGCCCAAAGGAGAAAACCTAGCTCTATATGAAGGAGAAGTGAAGAGAGTGAGGGGGTATCTCTCCCTAGACGTAAGATCCCTTGTCACGGATCGAGTTTCCGCTCTAAAACACCATTTTAGATTATTGTTTTACATTTTAGTCGATTAGTTTTAAGCTTTCGTTCGTTTACAACATTATACCGATCGGCATAGCTTTTTACCGATCGGCATCCTCCTTGTTTTTGCCCTAATTCAGGTTCTGATTCAGTTTTATTTCGTTTTCTGTCATTTTCGTTCATGTTTGTACGTTTCTCGACCATGAATCTTGCCTTACCATCCTGTGTCTTCTTGTTTTGCTTAATATCTATCACCATGAGTAGCTAATCTGCATGCTAGGGCTAGGGTGAACTATTGTGGATCCGGGATTTGGGGGGTCCAATTAAACCGTTTATGCATCTGAACCTATGTTTGATTTAATTGTCGTTTGACTGACCTAGGACGCTAGGTTATCATTTGTTTAGTGTATTTCCCCTGAGACTGACCAAGTGATTGGGAAGATAGACCTGACACCAATCGGCATAACCTTATACCGATCGGTAGACATATAGGATAGTGATTTCTGTGAGACCGAACCAGTTATCAGAGTCGCTAGGGGTGGTTAGGAGGCCGAACAAGCAACTTTCTCACCCTTTAGACTGTTTAGACCTTGGCTCGACCTATCCCTTTGACACCATAGTGAACCCGTTCTGCCCTAGTTTTTCCTTCATCTGATTTTCGTACCCTTTATATTGCATTTTGATTATTGCTTTTGTTTGTTATCCCTCTTTCTCAACCTCTCAAACTATTAAAACCTGTTACTTGGCAGAACTGAACTTGACCCTAGATTTGATTAGATCGACCGCCTCCCTGTGATCGACCCGGACTTATCACTAGCTGCCCTAGTTAGTTTTAGTTTGGACTTATAAATATTGTTTGATAGCGGACTTAGAACGACATAAATCTCGCTCATCAAAATGGCGCCGTTGCCGGGGAGGCGATTGACGGATTAATTTGGTGTTTCTTTTCTGTTCGAAGTGACTTCTGTGAAATTCTCGCTTATACCGATCGGTACATACCTCCACCGATCGATTTTCTATTTTCTGACTGTTTTCTGCAAGTTTGTATGAGCAGGAGAAATTCTGCTGCCCTGCTGAACTTCGATCCTGAACCTGAAAGATTACTGCGTAGAAATCGAAGGCTGGCTGACAACGAAAGCACACATACACCCACAATAACACCTACATCTTCACCATCACCTACAATATCACCTACATCAACCCCACCAACATCACCAAGAACCACAATGCCTAAACTTAGTGATGAAGGGATGCCTACTGCTGCACAGGTGCCTACAGGGACTCTCAAACCGAACCTCACAGCCACAAACTTTAAAATTGACCCATCCTTCTACAACCTCATCCACAAAGAACAATTTGGTGGTGCGCTATCCGAAGACCCGGCGCGCCACATCAACCGATTTTGTGACCTTTGCCAATTGATCACCCACGAAGGGGTGACACAAGATCAACTCCGGAGGATGATGTTCGCTCATTCATTGAGGGACAAAGCATCATCTTGGCTGGAAACCTTGTCGGTCGCAACTAGCAATATATGGGCCACCCTAGTCCTTGCTTTCTACAGATAGTTTTTCCCGCCGGAGAGGACGGCCAACCTAAGGATGCAAATCACCGGATTTAGACAGCGCCTCAATGAGAATCTCTACGATGCTTGGGAGAGGTTCAAAACCCTGGAGAAGCAATGCCCACATCATGGGTTTGGAGAAGGGTTCATGGCCATGACATTTTACAACGCTCTAATGCCGGACTCAAGGAGGATATTGGATTCCGCGGCAAATGGGATGTTCTCTAACGTGGAAGTAGCTGAGGCTCGTGAGTTGATAGAGACTATGGCTAGCCATAGTATCCAATATGGCCAATCTTCCACTACTTTGGCTGCTATAGGCACTGAAGGTCATTTCCAACAGAGTATGACAGCCCAAATCGAGGATCTTAAAGCCCAGTTGGCCAGTTTGAAGGTCAACACAGCCCCGACGATTGCTCCACCGATCGGCCCTATACCCTCACCGATCGGTGCCCTCCAACAACAATACACTCTGGACAATTTTGGGTACCCAGGGGTAGTAGAACAGGTTGCTGCTTATCAGAACTATCAGCAGCAGAACTTCAACCAGCAGTACAACAGGCCAAACCCTCAGTACCAGCATCCACCGATCGGCCAACCATCTCAACCGATCGGTCAAGTTCCATACCAGCAACAAAACAGACCTCAACCCTTCAAGCCTCCTACATTCACAGATATGAACGATTTGAGGATGATGCTGATGGGAATGCAGAAAAGCCAGGAGCACCTCATTGCTCAAGTGGCTAAAATGGACCAAGAAAAGGCGGGGGCTATTAAGAACTTGGAGATTCAGATAGCTCAACTAGCTGCCTCACAAGCTCAAAGGCAGCAAGGCCACCTCCCATCTCAGCCTAGCAAAACCACCGATCATGTCCACCATGTGAATGCCATAACTTTGAGGAGTGGGACCACCTATGAGGCTGAGGACAGAGCAGTAAGTTCTGAGAACAATGCTGAGAGGTCTGAGAAGCAGAAAAACGAAGAAAATGGCCAGAATATCACTCCCACCGATCGACCCATACCCTATACCGATCGGTCTGAACTTTTCAAAGCTTCTGGGAATGATGTTGAAGCTGGTTTGGGCAAGGGGAAGCAGTCAGAAGAAGCTGGGATGAAGATTAAGCTTCCCTTCCCTGGTCGTCTTAAGAAGAAACCCCCCTACGAGGAACAATTCGGTAAGTTCAAAGAGGTACTTACTAAACTTGACATCACTATTCCATTTCTAGATTTAGTTTTGCAAGTACCCTCTTATACTAAATTCCTAAAAGACATCTTAACCCGGAAAAAGACCCTCCCCAAGGTTGAGACCGTCGCTTTTACAGAAAGGTGTAGTGCACCTCGACAAAGTGACTCTCCACCTAAACTAGGTGACCCCGGTAGTTTCAGCATCCCATGTACCATAGGCGCCCTTAATATAGATAATGCCTTATGTGACCTAGGAGCTAGTGTTAGTGTCCTACCCTTATCCTTAGCTATGAAGATGGGCTTGACCCAATTCAAGAGCTCGAATATGACAGTCCAAATGGCGGATAGGACCACTTCACGACCTTTGGGTTTACTTGAGGATGTCCCGGTTAAGATGGGTGGGTTTTACATACCGGTCGATTTCGTAGTGTTAGACATACCTGAAAATGCCGACATCCCTATCATCTTAGGGAGACCTTTTCTACACACTACAGGTGCTATAATTGATGTTGCTAAGAGGACCTTGACTTTTAAGGTGGGGGGTGAACTTCTAGTGTTTAAACCTTATGATACACCCCGCTCTCCCTTAGTTGTAAAGACCAATTCGATCATTAGAGACCAGAACCGGCCATTAAAGGACCCCACCTACCAGTTTGGAGACCTCACCTGTCAGTCTGCAGTACCCACCGATCGGCCTCACACCCTTGCCGATCGGCATCCACCCCCCACAGAGCTCCATGATCATCCCCTGCCCCAGATTGTTAGTTCTGACCTTCCCCTGTCTCCTGCTAGTGTTGATGCTATGAGTTCTGCCTGTTCTGTTAATGTTATATCTCCGTCTCACATCTTTGGAGACACCTTGGAGACTTTTCAACCTTTGGATGCAGGAATTTATGACTCACGTGATTGGCGAGGCCATCCGAGATCAACCGGGCACGGAGATTCGCCCCTTGCCGGTCTGCCGAGTGTACTATGGCCCAACCATCCTCCTGTGGATGCTCGTGCTGTTTGGAGGCCAAGAGAGGCCTGTGCTGATGACATTCCCTACACTTGATCCGAAGCTAAACAAGGTCGTGCGGGACCTAACTGAAACCAGCGCTTCCGGGAGGCAACCCGTTGTTATTTGCTTTTCGGTTTTGGAACAATCTTATTTCAGTTGTAATAGTTAGACAATTTTTGCTTTCGTTTTGAGACATTTTAAGACATTTGTGTGAGATGAGAGCGAGAGAGACATTTTTCCTCCTGTTTTGTAATGCTACAGGTAATGACGGAGCCGTCTAGCTGATGATAGCTCGGGATGGTGAGGACCTGTTCACCATTCACCGCCTTGCTTTGAACCGGTTTGGGGGGAACTCTCACTCATTCTGTAAGTCTACCCTCTCCACTTTCACTCTCACCTGCATTCCCCATTCTCCTTTAACCACCTTTGCACCGATTTTCGTCAATTGAGGACAATGACGAGTTTGGTTTGGGGGAGGGTTTTGGTTGTGTGCTTCATATGTGCTTCATTCATATGTACTATAAGCAGTTGCATGTTCATACGTGAAAATAAAATTTTTTAGAACTGTTTATGTGTGTGTATTGGTTTGAGATGTGCAAAACGACGATGAAGATATATACACTTAGCTTAAGTCATCTCAACTGTGGCCTAACCTATATGATACGACATATTGAGATTAGATTGGATTAACGAGTCTAACATGTCTAAATTGACTTGTTTGATGTGAATCTACTTTGTATCGAAATGCTTCTCAATGACGTACTGTAATTCTTAACCTGTATGCTCGTGCTTGATTCATAAGTGTGAATATTGACTCGTTGTAGTTTCCGAAGGTATGCACCCTAGGTCCGCGGACCGGGCATTCACTTAAATTTGAACTCCACTAAGCCAAATTGCCTTGATTCGTCCCTTTAGATGTATGATCCACTCTTTATTGACCACGTTTCACAAGACTATATTGACTACCTTGGTTACAACCTTACAAATTATGAACTACATCGTAAAAACATCCTACCCAGACTGTAATGGTTGCGTATAGGAGA
Organism: Heliosperma pusillum; assembly: GCA_022085475.1. Taxonomy (NCBI): domain Eukaryota; kingdom Viridiplantae; phylum Streptophyta; class Magnoliopsida; order Caryophyllales; family Caryophyllaceae; genus Heliosperma; species Heliosperma pusillum. Next base: position 2,395 of record JAIUZE010024923.1, on the reverse strand, counting down.
GTTATGTCACCAAAACGTGTCAAATGAAGAAAAGGGCCTGATCTTTGAAGTTTTTGAGCTGATACCTATCGGTGTGGACTAGTACACCGATCGGTGAAGGTAATATGCCGATCGGTGGGCCCCTGTTTTTGGCCTGTTTCAGTGTTATATGAATGTCTGGAGAATAATTCAGCTTCATAGCAAGTTATACAGCAAGAATAGTGTTCGAAAGTTGAGTTTCCAAACAATAAAGTGAAATACTGAGATCTATTGTGAAGGTAGCAGTTCCAAAATGGTGCTATCAATACATGAATGTGAATTCCTATTGTGTGAAGTGCAAATACTGAAATTATGATAATGTCAAGAGATTCGAATTTTTGCCTATGATCGGTATTGGTTAATGTTATGGTCGTCTGGGTCTTTTCATTAGTGGTAGCGCAACCACCAGTTTTTTTGAGCCCCACACTCCCATACGCGTTAGCACGCACCCATCTTTCACCTTTGAACATAGCCCCATTACAACCTTGTGCCCAGCATACCTTGAGAACTTTTAGTACTACGAGTATTATTTACGAACTTGGATCATGTTATTGAGTGTGCTTGTTGAGTCTCTACTTTTGAGCTCGTTTGCAAGGTCTTGCGTTATTCATGAAGAACATTGAAATTTAGGCATGTATAAGACCTGTTTTGAAGGTCGACTCTTGTGCACTTGTTCTTATCTATTTGTGAAAGCCATAGTTTGGATGAACAGAAAGCAGGAGTGTCCAGAGTCGTTATCTCTTACCGTGGTCATTAAGTGTGCTTTGGTTTATGTTTACTTGAGGACAAGTAAAGGTTTGGTTTGGGGGAGTTTGATGTGCATATTTTATATGCACATTTACACACTTATTCGCCCCCATTTCAGTCTTACTTATAGCTCATTTGAGCCGATTTCATGTCATATCCCTCGCCTATGCTACTTTGGTAAGTTTTGTTCCTCAATTGCAGGTTTAGGACTTCTCGGGGTGCTTTTGGATGCATTTTGGATAGTTTGAAGGGAAATAGATTGAGTTCTAGATATGTGATTGAGGCGATTCAAAATGGATAAGATAGATCTCTTTCTTAGCTTCGGAATGAGACCAAGAACGCCAAAATCCGCCAAGTAAGGAAGAAATGGCGGACGTTTTAAGTTCAGTGCGCGGTGCAGGAATTTAACACTACCACCGATCGGCAATGCCACCTACCGATCGACCAAGGGCCAATTGGCCTACCACCGATCGGCAGAGACATCCTGGGGGCCCTTTCCACTTCTTCCTAAGCTTTGTGGACACTTCATACAAGCCCACCTATCGCTGGGAGCCCACATCTACCTTGAACTATCAAATGAAAACCTATAGAGGACAACTCAAGCCCACACCTATCGTCAAGACCCATCCACCGATCGGTGGGCTAGGACACCGATCGTACACACTTCTTGAAGCCCACTCCGATCGGTAAGCTAGCACACCGATCAGCAATGACAAGCCCACTTTCGTTTTCTACCTCTCTAAGCTACTGGGCAAGCTATTGAGCAACGGGACCGAAGCTTTCCGAAGCCCAAGTCACTCAGAAGAAACATCGAAGCCCAAAGGAGAAAACCTAGCTCTATATGAAGGAGAAGTGAAGAGAGTGAGGGGGTATCTCTCCCTAGACGTAAGATCCCTTGTCACGGATCGAGTTTCCGCTCTAAAACACCATTTTAGATTATTGTTTTACATTTTAGTCGATTAGTTTTAAGCTTTCGTTCGTTTACAACATTTTACCGATCGGCATAGCTTTTTACCGATCGGCATCCTCCTTGTTTTTGCCCTAATTCAGGTTCTGATTCAGTTTTATTTCGTTTTCTGTCATTTTCGTTCATGTTTGTACGTTTCTCGACCATGAATCTTGCCTTACCATCCTGTGTCTTCTTGTTTTGCTTAATATCTATCACCATGAGTAGCTAATCTGCATGCTAGGGCTAGGGGGAACTATTGTGGATCCGGGATTTGGGGGTTCCAATTAAACCGTTTATGCATCTGAACCTATGTTTGATTTAATTGTCGTTTGACTGACCTAGGACGCTAGGTTATCATTTGGTTAGTGTATTTCCCCTGAGACTGACCAAGTGATTGGGAAGATAGACCTGACACCAATCGGCATAGCCTTATACCGATCGGTAGACATATAGGATAGTGATTTCTGTGAGACCGAACCAGTTCTCAGAGTCGCTAGGGGTGGTTAGGAGGCCGAACAAGCAACTTTCTGACCCTTTAGGCTGTTTAGACCTTGGCTGACCTATCCCGTTGATACATAGTGATCCCGTTTCTGCCCTAGTTTTTCCTTCATCTGATTTTCGTACCCCTTATATTGCATTTTGATTATTGTTTTCGTTTGTTATCCCTCTTTCTCAACCTCT
>JAIUZE010024917.1:0-10466 GCA_022085475.1 Heliosperma pusillum | reverse complement strand
AACCGAGCAACCGATGGACGAAGATGTTCCTTCATCTTCTACTGCGGTTAATATTCCTGAGGAACCTAGAAGGTCGGGTAGAGTCTCTATACCTCCAGACAGATACATTGGTATGGTCGAGGAGAACGATACAGACGATGTTTTGCTCCTAGAGAGTAACGAACCCGCTACCTGTAAAGGAGCCATGACCTGTTCCGACTCAAAGCTATGGCTTTAGGCCATGCAATCCGAGATGGACTCTATGTATGAGAATGACGTGTGGGATCTGGTTGATTTGCCTGATAAGGTTCGGCCTCTTCAGTGCAAATGGCTTTACAAGATAAAGCATTCCGTAGGGGGACAACCAGACACCTATAAGGCACGACTAGTGGCAAAAGGTTTCACTCAAGTGCACGGATTGCATTATGATGAAATTTTTCCACCCGTAGTCATGTTGCGTTCCATTCGGATAATCTTAGCGATTGCCGCTTTTCATGACTATGAAATTTGGCAGATGGACGTGAAAACCGCCTTCTTAAACGGTTATTTGGAGGAGGAGTTGTACATGGTACAACCCGAAGGTTTCATTGACCCCAAAAATCCTAAGAAAGTGTGCAAGCTTAAGCGTTCCATTTATGGACTTAAGCAAGCTTCTCGGAGATGGAATCATCATTTCGACCAAGTCGTAAAAGCAAATGGTTTCACTCGATCGGTTGAGGAACCATGCTTATATGTCAAGTCGAGTGGGAGTAAAATCGTTTTCTTGATATTGTATGTCGATGACATACTCTTGATAGGGAATGATAGTCCTCTCTTATCTTCGGTTAAGGTATGGTTAAAGAACCATTTCCAAATGAAAGATTTGGGCGAGGCACAACGCATATTGGGAATCCGTATCTATAGAGATAGATCACGACGGATGTTGTCACTCAGTCAGGAGTCTTATATAGATAAGATTCTTGAAAGGTTTAGCATGACCAACTCCAAGAAGGGGTATCTTCCAATGACGTCTGGGATGCATTTGAGTAAAGCTCAGGCACCCAAGACATCTGAAGAGGTCGAGCGCATGAGTCGAATTCCTTATGCATCAGCTATAGGATCGATCATGTATGCCATGATATGCACACGTCCAGACGTGGCATATGCTTTGAGTATGACCTGTCGGTACCAAGGCAATCCAGGTGAAACACACTGGATGACTGTTAAAAATATCCTTAAGTACCTACGGAGGATTAAGGATTGGGTATTGACTTATGGTGGAGAGACTGAGCTCTGCGCAACCGGTTACGCAGATGCTAGCTTCCAAACAGATCGGGATGACTCGAAATCTCAGTCTGGATTCGTATTTACTCTTAATGGCGCTGCGGTCAGCTGGAAAGGCTCCAAGCAGAGGGTTATAACAGATTCTACGACTGAGTCTGAGTACTATGCCGCTTCAGAGGCTGCAAAGGAAGCTATATGGATGCGTCAATTCTTACAAGGACTTGCCATTGTTCCTAGTTCGAATGACCCGATCACCATCTATTGTGATAATAGTGGTGCCATCTTCCAGGCTAAGAAGCCTAGGTCTAGCAACAAATCTAGACATGTACTTCAGAAGGCTCACATGATCAGAGATTACGTGGAGCAAAAGGAGATAGTGATAGACAAGATTGCTACGGATGATAACATAGCAGATCCTCTCACTAAACCATTAAGACATGATAAGCATATAGGGCACGTTACTTCCATGGGAATTAAACGTGTTCCTGAGTTGTATTAGCTGTTTGTATGAATTAGAAACATCTTTTCATATACTAATAATAACTTCATCGTATTGTTTTCATGTTTTGTTTTTCATGTGGATTGTATGGACAACATTGAACACCACAAAGTGAACTGAATAACATTATATGTGTTTTGGTTCGTAATAGCCTACATGAGCTGATAACTCTGGCTATTATATTGTTGAGTCGATTGATGGTGGATTCAACGAGCCATAAGTCAAACTGTTGACTGATCGATCACAAATACGAGTTATAAGGATACCTCGTAGGACATTGTAATTCGTGACGACGTTATGGAGTCCTAAATGTTTAACAACATTCGGTGCCAGGTCGTGGATAGGACGTCCATAGTGTTCCTAGAGTCGATTCTCTTGACTATCGACTGTCTCTTGAGATTAAGGCAGTTTTTGGGTGACTTTGGTTTCTTTCTCACGGTCGACCGTAACAGGAGGCCAAGCAGATTTTTACTAGGTCATTTCATACTGTGCTTACATCTGCAGGATTCGAGTTGAGGAAAATATCCAACCCTTCATCAGGTTTTGTTATTTCTCGGGGCTACTCGAATAATGATTCGTTTATCAGTTGAGTTACTCTCTAGTCGGGAAAACCACTCTTGATACTGATCAATTGTAAAATACGACCTTTGTGAATGCGGACTTTGCAAATTTGTTTTACATTGAGTGGGAGAAATTTAAGGATATGAGAATCGGTTATCGCACATACACTTGTAAGGACAAGTGGGAGATTGTTGGAGCTAGTGTCCTCCACAGTTAGTGTGATAACAACTAAGATTCACAGGGTATACTTTGTATTATAATCAGTTGATTAACGTTTATCGATAACGGTTGGCTTGCTAGATAAGTTTGACGTTATTGTCATACAGATGGCGGTGATCAACTGATCCCTAAAAGTCACACCTAAAGGATTTGTTTGAGAGATGTGATTATTTGAGAAAATAATCATATTGATGCCTTATTAAATGATTAAAAGGTTAGTCGATGTATTTGACTAAAAGGTTAGTCGATGTATTTGACTAAAAGGAGTGACATCTTAAATTATAATTTCATCTGGATGTCCATGATAATTAACACAATTCAACATTATATAATGTTGGTCTAAACTAAATATAAACTGTTATATTTAAGTTGGCGGATATGTATTACACGATATTATTATAGTGTATTGGTCCGGCATTACTCGGTTTATGTAACGGTCCATTACTAGTAATAATTAATACATATTATATTATGTACATAATAAAAGAGATGCCAACTACCAATTAGAGGTTGAGTTAAATAAGGAAACTAGGTTTCCCTTTCTTTTCTCTCTTTTACACGGCACAAGGAGGGAGTATTAAGAGGAAAAAAAACCCTAATCACTACTCTAATGTGACGGCACACACAAAAGAAAAAGGGAGAAGAAAAATTCTGATTTGGATCTCTCTAATTCATCTTCATATTCATCATCAATATACACACAAAATTAGAAGTAATTTTGGGTATTCGTTCTAGCACGACGAAGGCATTTCTTTTACCATCTTGGGTGTAACGATTAGGAGAATACCTACTTTGGTATTTGTTCTTAGGCCTTTTACTAGGACCGAAGGTTATCTCTTAATCTCTTGTTTATATTATGCAATTTTATTTATGACTAGAAATTCATATAGTTATAATTTCATTATAATCTGAAAATTTTAAAGGGGAGTATACCGATATTTCCCACAAAACCACCTACTACTAATATTGCATGCAAATTGACTCATATAGTTTGAATGTTATTTATCATGGACATAAAGATGTCACACGAATTTTAAGCCATCATCTTAGTTTATTCATTCCCGCATGCTAGATATTAGTTCACTTAAATGAATTAAAATAAAGTTGATGGGATCTTCCTCAAAAACCTAAAATTGAGACTAGTCTTTATAAGCCAAACTACTATGAATCCCTTCTTCGTCGGTAGGCATATAGGACCTTACTCTCCATATGACCCCTTCTACGTTGGGTAAGTAGTATGTGTTGACTTATTTTACCTCAACATTATAATCCGAAGAGTTTCTCGTGATAATGATGGACTAAAGATAAAATGTTATCGACCAAGAATTCTAAAGGTAGAATTAGCCAAAAGGTGATAAAAGAGAATGGTTTCACTCGATCGGTCGAGGAACCATGCTTGTATGTCAAGTCGAGTGGAAGTAATATTATCTTCTTGATATTGTATGTCGATGACATACTCTTGATTGGGAATGACATTCCTCTCTTATCTTCGGTAAAAGTATGGTTAAAGAACAATTTCCAGATGAAAGATCTGGGTGAGGCACAACGGATATTGGGGATCCGTATCTATAGAGATAGATCACGACGGATGTTATCACTCAGTTATGAGTCTTATATAGATAAGATTCTTAAAAGGTTCAGCATGACCAACTCCAAGAAGGGGTACCTTCCAATGATTTCTGGGATGCATTTGAGTAAAGCTCAGGCACCCAAGACATTGGAAGAGGTCGAGCACATGAGTCGTGTTCCTTATGCATCAGCCATATGATCGATCATGTATGTCATGATATACACACGTCCAGACGTGGCATATGCATTCACTATGACGAGTTGGTACCAAAGCAATCCAGGTGAAGCACACTGGATGGCTGTTCAAAACATCCTGAAGTACTTACGAAGGACTAAGGATTGGGTATTGACTTATGGAGGAGATACTAAGTTATGCGCAATCGGTTACGCAGATGCTAGCTTCCAAACGGATCGAGATGACTCAAAATCTCAGTCTGGATTCGTCTTTACTCTTAATGGCGCTGCGGTCAGTTGGAAAAGTTCCAAACAAAGTGTTATAGCAGATTCTACAACTGAATCCGAGTACTATGCCGCTTTGGAAGCTGCAAAGGAAGCTATATGGATGCGTCAGTTCTTACAAGGACTAACCGTAGTTCCTAGTTCGAATGATCCAATCACCATCTATTGTGATAATAGAGGTGCCATCTTCCAAGCTAAGGAGCCTAAGTCTAGCAACAAGTCTAGACATGTACTTCGGAAGGCTCACATGATCCGAGATTACGTGGAGCAAAAGGAGGTAGTGATAGACAAGATTACTTCAGATGACAACATCGCGGACCCTCTCACTCAATCGTTAAAATATGATAAGCATGAAGGGCACATTATTTCCATGGGAATTAAACGTGTTCCTGAGTTGTAGTAGCTGTATATATGGATTAGATAAATGTCTCTTTTTATATACTATTTATAACATCATCGTATTGTTTCATATTTTATTTTTCATGTGGATTGTACAAAAACATTGAACGCCACAAAGTGAACTGAATTACATTATATTTGTTTTGGTCCGTAATCGCCACATGAGCCGATAACTCTGACAATTATATTGTGAAGTTGATTGATGGTGGGTTCAAGGAGCCTTAAGTCAAACGGTTGACTGATCGATCACAGATACGAGTTATAAAGATACCTCGTAGGACATCGTGACAACGTTATGAAGTCCTAAATATGTAAAAACATTCAGTGCCAGGTCTTGGATTAGACGTCCATGGTGTTCCTAGAGTCGATTCTTTTGACTATCGACTGTCTCTTGAGATTAAGGCAGTTTTTGAGTGACTTTAGTTTCTTTCTCATGGTCGACCGTAACAGGAGGCTAAAAATATTTTTACTGGGTCATTTCATACTGTGCTTGTATCTGCAGGATTCGAGTTGAAGAAAATATCCAACCTTTATCCGGTTTTGTTAGTTCTCAGGGCCACTCGAGGAGTTGTAACTGAAATGCATGGCCATGCTCGAATAATGATTCGTTTATCAGTTAAGTTACTCTCTAGTCGGGAAAACCACTCTTGATATTGATCACTTGTAAAATACGACCTTTGTGAATACGGACTTTGCAAATTGTTTTACATTGAGTGGGAGAAATTTAGGATATGAGAATCGATTATTGCACATACACTTGTGAGGACAAGTGGGAGATTGTTGGAGCTAGTGTCCTCCACAGTTAGTGTGATAACGTGTATAAATCTCTTACAGGTTCACAGGGTATACTTAGTATTCTTATTAGTTGATTAACGTTTATCGATAACGGTTGGCTCGCTAGAAGTTTGACGTTATTGTCATTTTAATGGCGGTGATCAACTGGTCCCTAAAAGTCACACCTAAAGGATGTGTTTGAGAGATATGATTATATGAAAAATATGATCATATTGATGCCTTATATGACTAAAAGGTTAGTCGATGTATATGACTAAAAGGTTAGTCAATGTAATGATGATACGATTGTTTAATATGATTAAATAATACTGGCTGAGACGAATTAAATGTTAATTCGTAATTGAATATAAACTGTTATATCTAACTAATGTATATAATGTAATTTTTTAATACGATTAAATAATGTAAGCTTAAACGAATTAAATGTTAATTTGTGATTAAATATAAACTGTTATATTTAATTAGCAAATTATAAATATACGATGTTTATAATTGACGTATATATTATAATAATACATGCACATATTATACATTAAATAAATAAAAGAAGAAAGACTCCTATCTTGACTATACTTCCTAAAACAAGTGGAAGAAAAAGAGGGAGACTCCTCCCTCTACTAGACCTCTACTTGCACGGCCAAAAGAGGAGGAGGAGAGTCTTATATAAACTCTTCTTCTCTACATAATTCATCATTTGAAAACTTGACACAAAAATCATCAGTAATTTTTATATTCTTTTTAGCACTAGAAAAGGCATATCTCAGAGCATCTTGGGTGCAACAATTAGGAGAATATTGCTAGGACCAAAGATTAGTTCTAATCTTTATGCTTTTTGTTTATGACTCGTATTTCATATATTATAATTTCGTTATAATCCTTAAATTTCATGTATGAAATATACCGATATTTCCCACAAATTAATCCCTTTAACAGAACAAGTTTACAGGTGAGAAATATATCTTATTGGAATATGATTAAATAAGATTCAATAAATATAATTGTTATATTAGAATGCTTATTGTTTATGAAACATTTGAGATAAGCATGATAGGTTGATCATAATTACAATTAGTTGTAGATCATATCAACCAAATATGTGATGACCCATTTTATATAGATGTTGTGACACCCTCGAATTTGCGGAAAGATAAACAAGTAATTTAAATAAATAAAAGATGAGAATACGTTTTTAATAGGTTCACTTTAGTGAAAATCGGTAAATTTTAAAACCGGAAACTACCATTAAATATATTCATCATAACAAAGGTGTCTTAAAGAAAAAGGTTCATAACAAAAGGAAATAATATTATACATAAGAAGTATCTAAAACGGGAGACATATCTCCCTAATAAATACGGAAATAAAAGAGTGTATTAAATAATACAATCCTAAGAACCGAATATAGGTCCAAGGTAATACTTCACTAGCTAGCTCGTCAATGTATCCAAGCATGCATCACAAACCTGTCGACCGCATTAAATGTAAACACGGAAGCCACAGCCAGTGGGGAGTAACTCCGAGTTCTCCCAGCCACGAAATGTCGAGTTTAATAAAACATGAATAACATAAAAGAGATGTATATGGAAAATATAAAGCCTTAACATATACGATATGCTTTTCATGTTATGAAATAAATAACTAACATATAACCTAGCATATGAAGGCTAAGCTACTCATGCAAGCTATCATGTGAATCAGTTAACAAACGGTAATCCAAACTCTATCAACCGTAGCCGGCTTGCATCTCACCTTCTAAGATTCATAGAATCATCAAACATGAAAGACCAATACGTCTAGAAACAGGCATAAGTTCTTAGCACAGTCAATAGTCGACTTCTGTAACTCGAGGCTATACCAAAAGGTAGGATAAACATCCTAGTCCTAGACTGCGCAGACCTAGCGACAACAGCTAACCCATTCCCTGTCTCATGACCAAAAGTACATGAGAATCTCTACTAGGAGACCCCCTAAGCAGAGTTGGCTAGTACTTAAGCTGGCTCAATTCCCAAAGTGGAAGCAATTAGGCAGCCATGCCCCGGCTTGGTATCAAAATCCCAGGCCAGTGACACAAAAGCTATCAAGCTGTGAACTATATACTCGTTAAAGATAGTAAGGCCTATCAATGTCATGGTCTAAGGTACTCATTTAGAATTAGAATGGTCAACACGCCATATAATCATAATTCTCTATGAGTACTTAGTCAACACGACATATATCATACAATTAAACAGTCACGGGAAAAACTTCCTATCATGTGACTAATTGCATATAAATAACATTCAAATATCATATCGCCCTCAATATCTACAAGGCTCATTCATTCATTAATTAAATACAACCTTACTTGAAGACAAATCCCCGACCCGAGTCCCGCGACGGGTCATCAGTCAAAACGGGGCTGACTAGATCTTAGTTTGACCAAACCCGTTTGGTCAAACCGAGTCTTAGCCATTTAGGCTTGAACATAAGAACATCAAATTCATTTCATGCTATTTTATTCTAAGTTCTAACATGTGACTTATTAACATTCTTACGAAACCCTCTTGAACTTAAGGGATTCAAATTACTACAATCTCATGCTATATTTCTAACATGTGAGAAATAGTAATATTATGAAAACCGTTTAATTAAATAATTTACTTATTAAAATTTCCCACTTGCTAAATATTACAAAACATGATATAATAATAACAATAAACTCAAAAACCGTCACAAGCCCAAAGGAGGGCTCACGGGTCAGCCAGGCCTGGACCGGGCCTGGACCGGGCCCACGGGCCTGGTTTGGGCCTGTTTTGGTCAACCATTTATAAAATCGTTTCTTAATATTTCCCGCATGCTTAACATATTTAAAACCCGTCAAAACAACAACAAAACAATCAAGTATCGACACAAGCCCAAAGGGCCAATTAACGGGCCAACCAAGACCGGGCAGCCGGGCCTGGACCGGGTCTGAACCGGGCCTGTTTCTCGGCCACCAGTCACGGCCACCACCTACAACAACCCCAAATTTATTTCTAACATGTTTTAATTAACAACCATCCATTTTAACAACCAATTCAACCATCATTCATACTAAAATTATGATTATGAACAAATCATCCAACATGTCAAAAACCCTAAATATGTTAAAAACTCATAAAACTTAATAATAATAACAACCTAGCATGTTACTACTTAAAACCGTAAATAACAAAAATAAATGTGACATTAATTCGTCGAGTAACTCGGTAATCGTTACCTTAGCTAGCACAAAACCAAATAGCACCAAAATAAGACCTAAAAACCCGTCTACTAATCTTCTTCTAAAATATACAAGTCACCAAACTCGTCTTCATAATCTTCTCCTATAAGAAATGACAAAAATAACATTATTAGTATTAAAACTTGATTTCAAAAATTAAAGTGTTGAAAACGATTTTGTCGGAATTGAAAATGAAACGTACACGGAGATGAAGAGCGGAGAGGAGACTCTAGAAATATAATTTAGAACGGATTTGGCCAAGTAACGAAGGTTTTGTGACGATTTTGCTCAAGAACGATCAAGAACCCGAAGAACAATTGTGATTATATTAAAGAAGGCATTAAGTAGATATTAAGTTGATTTAATGTAAAATAAAAAGATAATTAGTGAGTAAGAGGGAAGGTAGGACCGTGTAATATAGGGGATTAACGGGAGTCGGGTTTTGAACTTGTTGTTACGGGATTGACTCGGGTTTTATAAATATCTTAGATATTATGGTAAATATCTAGATATTATTAAATATTATGTTAGTTTAATCAAAAGAAATGAAAATATCTAATCCTAAGGGACAAGAGGGAGAGGCGTGTGGAGGAGGAAGAAGTCGGGTCCGGGTTTAAGCGATTTGTTGCGGAATTTAAGTTGAGAGATCGATAAAGTTACAAATATCTTATATATTTGTATTAGTTTAATCAAAAGTAATCAAAAGCCCTAAAATGAGGGGAAAAGGTGCCTTGGGGCGTGTGGCACATGTAGGAGTCGGGTTTTGGGTTTGTTTCGGGACTTAAGTTGACTCGGGAATAGTTAAATGAAGTTCGGATTTAAACCGTATAACCTACTCTTTAATTCCAAATAAATTCAAAATAATTATATTAAATTATCATAAATTCAAATAAATCGTAATAAATTAAAATAAATTAAATTTATTACTTTTAAAATATAATTTCGGTCTTTCAAATTACGGGGTGTTACAATCACCCCTCCTTTTAAAAAGTTTCGTCCTAGAAACTTAGAAGGAGGAATGTGACATATATGTAGGTCTATTTCAAACCTTTTAAAATATATTTGTAATAAAAATACAGGGTCTTATCAATGGGGCGGAAGGTTCTCGTCTGCAGTTAAGAACATCGACGTCCCAAGTCAAAGACTTAAAAGATACATATTCGCATCAACAAATGAGAAAACTAGTTATCGAACGTCTCCAATAACGAGTCTCAACACTCCTTGACGGTAAAACTACTTGAAATCATCAAACATTTCCAAAAGCTTTTAGTTCAAAAAATTCTATAGTAAAGGTAATAACTCTACTATCTATGCCTAAATTTCTAACTAAAGCTTCTAATAATCTATCTATAAGAGATGATATTCGATAGAAGGAACGGAATATTCAAAAAAATAAATCGAATAGAAAGAGGGAAGAAAGAAGGAGATTTACCTCAAGCAAAGAGCTCGGGATATTTAGCTAACATTTTAGCTTCGGGTTCC
>JAIUZE010024915.1:0-13781 GCA_022085475.1 Heliosperma pusillum | reverse complement strand
CACTATGCTCGGTCGAGCATCCCTTCTTTCGCTCGTTTCTTCGATTTTCTTCATTTATTCTCTTTCGTTCTCGATTCCCATGCCTAAACTTCTACGATCCGACTCCCCCATGCTTCATATCTACTCAAAAAGCTCCAAATGCATCCAATCTGCATTAAAACATAATAGAAGCGGCATAATCGATATTCTAGCTAAAACAGCATAGAAATAAGAAAGGAAAGACGTAAATCGAGTTATATGTGTCTAAGGGAAGCGTAAAATATGTATATAAATAATGATCATCAAACTCCCCCAAACCAATCCTTTGCTTGTCCCTAAGCAAAGCACTCAACACTATACAAGGACAAACATACAAATGGTGAATGAAAAACTCAAAGCTAATGTTAATGCACATACAAATCCCAAGCTATCCATATCTATAACAAAGTAATGACCAAGTTGTACCAATAAAACAAATTCAAAGGTACGGGAAAGTAGAAAACGCAGCTCATATTCCAAGATTTTATATGATACCGTAGTATAGACAAAAACCAGATACCTTTCAATTTTGCAAGGCTCAATTTGTCGGATTCTCGCGGATTCACTCATGCACTCATAAGTTTATGTAAAGGTGAGTTTTGTGAAGATAGAAAGAAATTGAAACACTCACTCAACTTATGAAACATGCATTCATTTTAATGTGATAGTAATTTATCCAACTAATACGCATTCGCTATAAAGCACATGAATCAGGACAAAAAGGGAGGCTAATGGATGAAGGTATAGAAGTGGATTGTGCCAAGGCACGTATGGAAATGTGGGGCTAAGACCGGTAGTCGCAGCGACACTTACCAAAACAAATCTACAAGACTAGCACAAACCAACACCGACTAGAGAAATCATCTTAAACTTTGACAACGCAAGAGAGAGATCGATATTGCTCTCTAAAAATGCATTAGACTTTAGTATAATCCCTTTCATTATCTCTTGAATAATTCAATGAAGCAACAATTTTTTTTTTCACTTTTTTTTTTTTTTTTTTTCTTCATCATACTCCCTCCGTCCCGGTCATTTGTTTGCCTATTCCATATTTAGGCGTCTCAGTCATTTGTTTGCCTTTATATTTTAGTAGGCATTTAAAAGACAACTTTACCAAATTACCCTTACATTATTTTAGACAACAGTAACCTATTCATTTCTCAACGCTCCTCTCATAAATTTCTCAGCCCTAAATTTCACTAGAACTCTCAACCCTAAGTTCTTCCCCAAATTAATTTCTCAACCCTAAGTTCATCTTCTCTATAATTTCTCAACCCTAATTTCTTAATTCATCTTATCCAAATCTTTCATCCTCTTTCTAATTTCGCAGCCCTAATGTAATTTCTTATTTGTACTATCAATCTCACTTGAAAAACTTAATTTACTATCAAGCTCTTCTACGAATTTCGTAATCGTTGAAATCCAATTATTGTGGTGGAATCTTTCTTTGAAACAATCTATTCTTTGCCATGGAGTTATCTAATCGATTATCGGTAAATCTCATTATTACCTTAACTTTGCGAGTTCAATTATGTTAATTCTACTTTTTACCCAAATTTATGATGAATTTAATGTTGTGATTAACTTAGTCCTTCTTGTGATCTTAGTAGCGTTAATGGAATTTTTAAAGATATGGGAGCAAGTCTTCTTCAGATGCAGAGATCCTCGTCTTCTACCGTACTTTGATAAAAGGTGAGATATGGTGTTAAATCTATGTATTTGCTGTTAGAATTTGGGATTTTTGGTGGTATACTTTGTTGAAATGTGTTATTTGTTGCTAAAGTTGTAGTATTTGATGTGTGTTTGTAAAAATTTGTGCCTGTTAATTCGTCGCTCTCAGTTTGGGGTCGTTATTTAAATTTTTATACTAAAAGTTTTGATCTTTTGCTGTTGAGTAGCATTTGGGTACTTTATTCACATTATTATTAATCTTTTTGTAAAACTTATGTTGATAATATAAACTTTCAATGGTAAAAGTATAAGTATGCAGCTATTTTTCGAAAGCGGTGGCTGTTTGTTCATGTAAAGTACCGAGTAATAATATTTGTGAATACTCGTAATAATCCCTATGATGAAAGGGGAAAAAGGATTTGGCTAAAATTGGAGTATTTGATTATGATGGTGTTTGTCTGATTTGATCTTTGTGTGTGTGTGTTTCCATGCTTTGATTTAATCTGTTTGCTATGCAATTTATGTAATGTGATTGTTTGAATGGGTGTACTTAGTGGGTATCAATTTTCGAGTTGTGGTTGAGCTTTATGTGTGAATTGAGTAGTGGGAAATTTAACTCAACTCAAGTATCATTTCTACTTCTCTTTATTAGTTACCTTTTCGCCAATGACTGAACCTACTGATATATAATTCACTTCAATATTTGAATAAGACGGTCTTATGGTAAGACAAGGTGAAACTTTAAGATCTTGACGTCTTAAAATATCGCCTGAAAGACCCACCATGTATTATACTCCTTAAAGGGTTAAAGGGTTGTCATTTTAAGCATCCTTAAAGAACGCACGAGAAATTGGATTAATAAAATTCAAAGCTGCAGAAGGAATAGATTGTCGACATGATATGCATTTAAATATAAAAGAGTACATCTTACAAAACATATACTCATTTCCATGTCTTTTGCGAATATGCATTTGACTCGTGTGCATGCATCCTATGCATTATGTCCCGCATCTTGCTCCTCTACAACTTCGTCCACTGCAACTGGCTCCTCGACATCTTGGTCCACTGCATCCTGTCCACATGCATTATGTCCCTGTTCATTCAACCCCTGACCTCCATGTGCATTCAGCCCCTGCCCCTGCCCCTGCCCATGCCCATGTCCATTCAGCCCCTGATCTCCATGTGCATTCAGCCCATGCCCTTGTGCATTCACCCCTCGTGCATGCCTTGATACTAATACCAGTGCTTCAGCCACATACATTGGTTTCGGTTCAACACATTCTGGTAACAAATTCAGTCTTTGCAACCTTAATTTCCCTACGTGAGGAAGTTTGTAGCAGTTGTTACCCTTTACCCTAAGCACTTCATTCATACAATATTGAAGGGATAACCATGTAAAGTTCAATGTCTCCGGCTTAATTTCCTCATAAGACTTCACTACTGCAGTTACTAGTTGACATACAGTTTTAGGTGCTTTTTCATGTTGAATGGTTTGGATAGTCCTAAAATGACCTAGATCTAGGACATTTAAATCAGGGCTGTTTGGTGGTTGACAAATTAGCTCAATGTTCCACCCATCTTGTGTTGCAGCTTTAACAAAATCTGGATCTCTAGTGGATATATGAGGCCTTGCATTATCTTGTTGAATGAAAATTTTCTCGCCTTTCCTATCGTGAAACTTTAACTTTATTGATGGTAGAACTTTTTCCAAGATGCATTGTTTTATGACTGTTTTGGTGATCCTATCAATGGGTCGTTGTTCAAGTGTTCCCTTACTCCTATTTTTACTTGTTCTCTTTGCTGGAACGATGGCACTAAATGGGAAAATACCAATTTTCCCATCAAAATCCACAGTTCCATCGCTTGAAATTCTCGGTCTGGCCACTGCTCCCATAAACATTATTTTGGTAATAAACCTTTTAGACTTGCATGTTCTATGTGGCTCCGGTTCATCTGATAGGAGATAGTATTTCTGTGAACTTCTAGTCATGTAAAACCACTTTTCGTCTATATGAACAACATTGTACATGTCCTCAAAAGTCAAAATGCCGACACGCAAACTAGACATGTTGATGTTATCTAATACCCATTGCATTCTGTTTATCATATTCTTATCTGTCAGAGCTGGTTTTATAGCATTTGAATGACTTCGAATTTTCCCTTTTTGAACTAGCCGATGAACTGTTGAAGGGTGAAGATTCATAGCAAATGCAAGGCTTCTAACACTTGTTCTTTTATGTAAAGGAATGTGTCTTACCTTTTCCAAGTCGATGATAACTCTCTTTTTACTCCCCTTATAAGTTCTGTCCACATTAACCAACATCCCAGCTTTAATTTGCTCATGAACTATTTTCCAGTATTTGGTCATCGTTGTTTTGGAGATATTGTACTCATCCCTTAGTCTCTTTAGCAATCCATGTTTAAGCTTGCCGTTTGAGTAGTTGAGCAGTAAAATTTGTGCAATTCGTCTTCTATTTTCATTTGTCATTCTTGAGTATTTAGGTAAACTGGCTACTGTTCTAAGGTCCTCTGATGAAGCGGTGAATGATGAAGCAGAAGCTTCATTTGAAGTGGAGAAAGATGAAGTTTCATTGAAATCGCTCAGGCCAGTGAATGAAGAAGTTTGAGCGGAGGGTCCCATTGAATATTATCTTTGTACGGAGTAATTTTTTTTTTTTTGGAAAATTGAGATTACTTTTTTTTTTTTTTACCGCAGCTTGATAAATCAGTTTGTATTGATATGTAACTAAGACTTTAGATTTGAAGGGGTTCTTCAATTGAAATTTTCCTTCATTTTTTTCGTTTGATGAGCAACTTAGCTCCAAAAATCTAATTTTGAGATCTATAATCTAATTTTGGCAGTAATCTAGTTTTGGAGGGAAAACTTCGCTCCAAATATTTCATTTACACCAAAATTTCATTTTGGCAATAATTTTGGCTGCATTCCTGCTCAGTTAATTTGGTGGTCCCCAACATTAATTCAAACTCTCAAATCTGGTGGTCCCCAACAAAATTCCCATCCTGCTAAATTAAATTTGGTCCCGGGAAGAAAACTTTGGCTCCCAGCAATTTGCACAAGGGTAAATGAGTCTTTAGAGGGGTTTTCTTGGTCTTTGTGCCAAATTCAAAGGCAAACAAATGACCGGGACGGAGGGAGTATCTTTTTTTCTTTTCAGATCTTTTGCTTCACAACTTTTCTCAACAAAGGGAATACATGACAGAATTGCCAACATACTTGCTACACCCAATTGATATTCTTTTTCAGAAATCCTGACCCAACCATAGTAGACAAGTAGATAAGAAAAACATGCAACTGCGACTGTCCCGATAAGGTATGCAAGTTCTAGGAATGTAGCTATTATATGGCTTGTAAAACAGGCTACAAAAGGCTCAAATTGGCTAAACATAAAGAACTCAATAATAAGGGTATAAAATCAAGTCTTTTTGGCTATGTGAGGCTTATTTGAACAAAAAGAACCACCCTTCCTCATGCACTTATCAAACGAACGCGTATAGTATCAAGCAACGAATGTCACACTTATGCAATTTGATGTTACATATTCCACAAGGAGTACCACACTCAAGCCTAAAGACAATGAGACCAGTTTATTGATGTTCCTGGCCTAGGAAGCTCTATAGACCTCAGAATTTTAAGTGGTTTACCAACAAAAATTGCCAAATCTAATTAGCATAAGGTATGTCAAAAACGGTCAAGACTTGTACTATGAGCTTTGTTTTCAAAAATAGTAAGTCAAAACAATGTACATGGATAACTTATTTGGGATTCAAATGCAGAAACAATGCAAATTATCATCATTGTTAGTCAATTCACCAAGACTCGACCTAATAAAATAAAAAACATGTTTTTGGATTTTGTAAATTTTTCAATTTTTATGAATTTTTTTTTTACTTTAAAATAAACACACAACAGAAATAAACACACAACATAAATAAAGACTCTCCCCCAAACCTAAATGTCACAGTGTCTTCATTGTGACGCCAACAGCACCGCAATCACATATCAACCCACAACAGCAACTTAAAGGACACAACTAACAAAGGGGAATGAGAGATAACTAAAAGAAAATACAATAGAAGAAAGTACAAGGATAGATAGTACCAGCTGTATAGAATAATAGCCTCCCCCAAACCAGCTACAAAATGAGGGAGTAGTGACCAGCTGTCACTACTGCTCATCAGTCAGGATTAATGGGGATCTCGGTAACCGTATGGGGGTTACCTAAGCTATACACCCTTTGTAACTGGCAATCCTCTCATGTCAGCAGTTTGTCCATCTCAACCGCTTCCTTGCTCCGTGAGCTTCCAGCTTCAGCAGTGCTAGAAATTAAGGCGATCTCCAGAGGATCCCTATTCAAGCATAAAGAGAGACAATCATAAACATTCAAATCCACAACATCGATCCTATGACATGTCTCTTCTAGCATGGGGTGTTTCATTGCATGCTCTAAGTTGAAAGTAATAGTGTCATCCCCCACTGTTAGTGTAAGTGTCCCATTCTTAACATCTATAACCGCCCCCGCAGTATGGAGGAATGGTCGTCCCAAGATGATAGGAATTTGGGTGTCCTCAGTCATATCTAAGACAACGAAGTCAACTGGTATGAAAAACTTCCCTACTCTAACCGGTACGTCTTCTAAAATCCCTAAAGGGTGTTTAATAGAACGGTCGGCCATTTGTAAGGTCATGGTTGTAACAGTGAGTTGACCCATATTTAGCTTTTTGCATATAGAAAATGGCATAACTCTAACACTAGCCGCTAAATCACAAAGGGCTTTATCTATGGCTAAGCAACCTATATTACAAGGAATAGAAAAACTCCCTGGATCCTTTAGCTTAGGTGGTGATCTGGATTGCAACACAGCACTGCATTCCTCAGTGAATGCAACCGTCTCCACTTCATTAAAGGACCGCTTCCTTGTCAATATGTCCTTCATGAACTTTGCATAAGCCGGCACTTGAGTAATCAACTCGGTAAAAGGTACACTCACTTGCAGATTCTTGACCACTTCCATAAACTTCCCAAACTGTTTATCAAGCTTGGATTTATGTTGGCGGTGCGGAAAGGGAAGTGCAATGACAATTGGCTCGACTTCTTTGGCTTTGGAAGATGAATTAGAAGTGTTATCATCCTGATCAAGGGTTGCTCGATCGAGTAGAGGGGTTGCTCGATCGAGTTTTTCGGAACAGGAACTTTCAGAAACTTTTCGAGCAGAATTTTCATAGGTTGCTCGATCGATCAGAGGGGTGTTGCTCGATCGAGCAACGCCCTTTTCAGCCTCTTTTTCGCAGTTTTTCGAACTTTGACCAGCAACTCCCATACTTTCATTGGTTTCATCCCTTATCATTTCAGGGCCTTTGTAATGTGTCCCACTCCTCAAGGTGATAGCATTGACTTGTTCATGTGGAGGGAGAAATCCGAAGAGTTTTGGAATAAATCAAACACGAAAAGAAATCTAGAAAATATTCCGGAAACAAGAAAACAGAGCTGGGGAAGAGGCGCAGCAGGCACTGCGACTCTTCGAAGTGGCGCAGCTCCTGCTGCGTTAATAAGGTTAAAGTCGCGTCTCCTTAATCAAAGTAAACCGAAATCACAACTAACTAATTGTCAGCGGTAAGTAAGATATCGAATCCACAGAGAGGCGGTAGTATTCTAATCTGTTAAACTAGGTTTGTCTCTAAAGTAACAATTTGGGGTTTGAGATTGAGTTTCTAGTCTAAAAGCAATCAATAATAATAACTAATAGCAAACAATAACAACTAATAGAAATAACAACTAATAATAAACAATAACAACTAATAATAAAAGGTTGAAAACAATAAGATTAAAAGTCTAGGGTCTCAGGTTCACTAGGATTATTTTCAGGGGTAAGGATAAATCAACTATCATGCAATAAAGTTATCTAAGGTCACAAGATCGGTCGATTCAATTATGCCCTTTAGATCTACAATTTAACATGCGATCGCTATCATTAAACGAGTTCTATTCAATTATCGTAGCCTATCTTAGTCTTAACCCGGTCGGTGTCAATCCTAATTCGCGAGACTAGTTAATTAATCCTGGCCAGTAATCAAGCAACTAGAATTAAAACGATAATCATGCAATTGCAATTCAATTAAATAATCTACCACGTCTAACAATCCTAGATCCCCTTTCAACCCTAGAAATAAATTTAGCTACTCATGACGATATTAATAACAACAATAATAATTAAAGTAAACATGATTAAGAACAATGAAAGGATGAACAACGAATAATTAAGGAACTAGAAGGTAATTAACTGAATAACAAAGGAAGATTAAGAATAGCGATTACAAGCTTGAACTAAAAACAATCGTCTTTGATGAATAAAATCCGGAGGAAAAGCAAACTAAATTAGGGTTTCTAATATTAAAGCATCCAAGCATAAAAAGCATGAAAAAGCATGTAAGACGAGCTTTCCTTTTATAATACAAAAATCTAATTAATTAGGTTAAAGTTTAGGAAAATATGAAAAAGTCGTCGAAAAACTAGGTTGCTCGATCAAGCAAGGGTATGTTGCTAGATCGAGCAACCTTCAGCCCGACTCGATCGAGCAAGGCACTATGCTCGGTCGAGCATCCCTTCTTTTCGCTCGTTTCTTCGATTTTCTTCATTTCTTCTCTTTCGTTCTCGATTCCCATGCCTAACCTTCTACGATCCGACTCCGCCATGCTTCATATCTACTCAAAAAGCTCCAAATACATCCAATCTGCATTAAAACATAATAGAACGGCAGAATCGATATTCCAGCTAAAATAGCATAGAAATAAGAAAGGAAAGACGGTAAATCGAGTTATATGTGTCTAAGGGAAGCGTAAAGTATGTGTATAAATAATGATCATCAGCGTCATTTCTCGAGCAGTTTCCTACTTTGAAAGAAAGATTTCCGCGTTTCTTTATGGGAATCGGGTAGATTTCGAATTCTTTTCTAAATAAAATATGAATATATTTTAACAAGAAAAGATAAGTTTTGAAACATTAAAATATTCGGATTATTCTCGAGCGTTCAGACACGGTTTTAAAAGACGGTTTATAGAAAATGAAGCGGTTATTGACCCGGACTCCAAAATGACTCTAATGATTGTCAAAACGATCGTATTGGTACGTAGATGACGACCAAGCGGTAGACGAAACTGTTTGAGCTGTCACTTGACGATAAACTTACGAATTTTCACAAATCGTTCCGCGCACTAAACATGCGGCCCAATCATCACTGGGTGGTTGGCGGAAGGTGTAGATTCGAGGTATCTACAGAGCCCCCACATTGACCGAGGCTTGAACAAGGAAAAATTCAAAGTATAGCCATCAGGTCAATCGATGATTACAACCTGACGACTATGGCGACGCGAGGCGGTTCAAGGGGTCTGAACCAAGGACCTGTCGTCGGGAACATTTTAAAGTCTGTCGACTGTTAGGGAGGGTCATTTAAAGTCCATTAGACTACGTACGAAAGCTCACCATCCATAAGAAGGAGTCATACCTAAGCATCTTATTACTTGGACCTGAGGTTGCGTCGTGAGGCTCGCTAGCCGTTGGGGGTAAGATGCGTAATGAGGCTCATTAGCCGCTATATGTGAGAATATGCATGTCTGCCTTCAAGCGAACTCTCGTTGGGGAAACACATTTTGAAACTTGATACATGGAGGATTTTGTCAGGATTGAATCGTTCCGAGAATCTGTTCGGTTGTGGCGAACAAATATCTTGAGGATAAAAAATGGGCCCATGGATTGTATGTCCGGAAAAGGTGGGTCCCTGCTGAGATGATGTGACAATTTCAAAGCCGGCCGAGGCACGGGTCTTGAAAAAGATCCAAAGTATGAAAAATAGAAGTTGGAGAAGAGGCGCAAGACTGGGGCCCACAAGTAACGAACTTGTAACCACCTTTCAAATTTAGGTGAAATATTGCTGGGGAAAGGGTGCAGCAAGAGCTGCGACCTTTGGAAGAGGCGCAACTAATGCTGCGTTCCTTCCCGAGCTTTTCCCTGTCTGATAAAGACGCGAACATACAGATCATTTCTATTCATCCGAAATCACAAAAACTCGAACCATTCTCTCGAAACTCAACCAAACTTGCGGAAATCTTGATCAAATTACTCTATAAGTCATGGCAAATCGAGTTTTGCGTTCAAATGATGCTTTAATCACTTATATTTGATCGATTTTGTATTGAAAATTGGGGTTTCGTTCCCCCAAATAGCTCAAAAATTAGGACTAGGGCCTATTGGAGCTTTGTATGGTAGAAATTAACATTAGGAATGAACAATTGACCTTGTTAGGAACATAACCATGTATTTGTTTTTTGTTTTCGTCGAGTTTTGAACAAATGAGACTGATACTCACTGACTCGAAAACCGCTTTGAAAACCCCTTTAGGGTAGCTCATTTTGGATGAAACTTGGTGTTCTAGAACACTCGTGTAGTGCGTGAACTTGTTGTAGCATTAGATTTTCAGTTTGCGACGGATTCTGCAGGACGCTTTTCTAGGGTATAACCGCTATTATAACGAAATGCTATCGAATTTTTGACTCAAACCCAAAATTAGGCTTTGAATTTTTAGACTTGTGTTGACCCCTAACCTACATGTGTAGTCGGGTTGTTGAAAAAACGGTCAAAGATGACCAGAAAACTTCTTGAAAATGACTTGAAACGCTTTTAAATTGTGCTTGCCAGTGTTTGAAACAGCTGAAGATTTGCTTGAGCTGCTTGACATGTTTAAAATGCTGATATGTTGAAACTGTTGAGGATTGCGCAAGCGACATTTGTTCTACGTCGGGGAGAGTTCCCATGGACATAGATCTTAAGCGTTCTTCTTCCCGTGTGAGAGAAGATACACCAGCCGAGGTGGCGCAAGAGGCCGGGATGGCTTAGGACGAGATTTCGAGGAGGATTACCACGGGTCGAGATGAACACCATCTGGCGGGTGCACCTGGGGGGATGAGAAATGGGATGGTAGATATCTCATTTGGGCAGCGGAGAACCACCTGTCTTATAGGACGACACGGAGCATGGTAAGCCTTTGTGTTCGCTTGTCATTTTCCATATCCGATTGCCACTTCTTTTGAAATATAGAATGCTAAATGACTTTCTTGATTCAAATTGCAGGAAGCCGGGAACATGAGGTCCTTCTCCGACTACACGACCATGATGGAGGCGTACGAGAAGTTGACCGAGGAAGAGAGGACCCTCATTGGGGGAGGAGCCTTTAGAGAGTTGGTCTGAGCCTGGAGATCAATGAGGGCGATGAATTTCGGGCTAACCTTTGCCTGATTCGGGCCTTCTTGGATTGTTACTGGGATACGACTTCGACCTTCCATATGTCTTTTGGGGAGGTCGGAGTCACCTTGGAGGATTACGGCATGATTTCCGGCTTGACGTGTGGAGAGGAGAGTTTGGAGTGGCCGTCGGTGGCTATGATGGTCGACTAGGAGGAGGCGAGACAACTGATGGGTTGGAACCTGCCGGCAGGGGCGGCTGCTGTACCTGGGTTGGTGCCGACCTCTTATGTTAGAGACTACTTTGCTGGTAGGACTCCGACGAGCTTATATGTTAGAGACTACTTTGCTGGTAGGGCTCGGCTTTGGTTATGGTGGTTCTTGTCTTCGATTTACTTCGGAGACAAGGGGGAGAGGCTCTCGACGAAGCTTCTTCCTTTCCTTTCTGACTTGAGTAGCCTAGGTCGTTGGGACTGGGTTACTCCTGGTTTTGCGGTCCTCACTCGTTACATGAGGGCCATGGTCAGGCCAGATCTGATGGAGAAGGGGACTTCTCCTGCTACAGTCGGTCTAGGACTCTTGCTGGAGGTATGAACCTTCCTTTGAACCTTATTGAAAGATCAATAATCTTGTTTTGCATTGAAAGATCAATGTTTGATTCTGACGTTGATATTGTTATTACCTCTTTTTGCAGGCATGGGAGTACTCCTACTTTACGGTTTTTCCTCCCAAGAGCACAGAGCCTGAGCCGAGGGCGTACCCAGTTGTGAGAGACAGGGTGGTGTGTCGTAAGAAGAGCCAGCGTTCTTCATATGATGTCTGTAGGAGGGGCGTGTGTAACAACCCGAAATGTACCCTATTTTTCTAGTGAAAATATTTTACGAATACTTTTCAGCAAATTTAAGTTTTAATTTAGAATTTACTGTTTCCAGTCAAATTTGGAATTTCCGAGTTCGTATTTGGAATTTCTGCGAGATTCCATGAGAATCCCGTTTTAAGTCAACTTTGACTTTCGTTGACTTTTCCGACTCACCCCGTAAATTGAAAGACCGAAATTATATTTGAAAAATAATAAATTTAATTTATTTTTATTAAGATTTATTTGAATTTATGATAATTTAATATAATTATTTTGAATTTATTCGGAATTTAAGAGAAGGTTTTACGGTTTAACCCCGAACGTCATTTAACTATTCCCAAGTCAACTTAAATCCCGAAACAAACCCGAAACCCGACTTTGGCATGAGTCACACGCCCCATGTCATCTTTTTCCACTCACTTTAGATCTTTTAATTCTTTCGATTAAACTAATACGAATATCTAAGATATTAGTAACTTTATCGATCCGTTAACTTAAATTACGCAAATCGCTTAAAAAACAGACCCGACTACTACCTAAACCACACGGCTCCCTCACCCTCTCTTAGGACTAGATATTTTTCTTTCTTTTGATTACAATAACATAATATCTAATTAATATCTAGATATTTGATTAAACTATCATTTAATCTAATGATATCTAATTAATTACCTTAATATAATTATAAAACCCGAGTCAATCCCGTAACAACAATTTCAAAACCCGACTCCATAATTCTTCTATAATTACATGGCACACTCCACTCTTACTCAGTAACTATCTTTTCATTTTACAATCAATCAACTTAATATCTAATTAATACCTTCTTTAATATAATCAAAATCGTTCTTAGTGTTCTTCATCGTTCTTCATCGTTCTTCATCGTTCTGGAGCAAAATCGTCACAAAACCTTCGTTACTTGTTCAAATCCGTCCTAATTTATATTTCTAGAACCTCCTCTTCGCTCTTCATCTCCACGTGCGTTTTATTTCCAATTCCGACAAAATCGTTTTCAACACTTTAATTATGGAAAATCAAGTTTTAATTCTAATAATGTTATTCTTGTCATTTCTTATAGGGAAAGATTTTGAAGACGAGTTTGGTGACTCGTATATTTTAGGAGAAGACTAGTAGACGGGTTTCTTATTTCTTTAGTTCTTATTTTGGGTGCTACTTGATTTTGTGCTAGCTAAGGTAACGATTCCGAGTTACTCGACGAATTAATGTTACATATCTTTTGTTTTTGTTCATGTTTTTGTTATTTACGGTTTTAAGTAGTAACATGATAAGAGGTTATGATTCTTATGTTGTATGAATTTTTAACATGTTTAGTGTTCTTGACAAATTTGGATGATTAGTTCATAATTATAAATTTAGTATGAATGATGGTTGAATTGGTTGTTAAAAATGGATGTTGTTAATTAAAACATGTTAGAAATAATATAGAATGGTGGTAGGAGTTGGCCGTGTATGGTGGCCGTGGGTGGTGGCTGGAAAACCGACCCAAACCAGGCCGGTTCAGGCCGGCTCAGGCCCGGTCCAGGTCCGGTCTGGGCTGGTCCGTGAGTGGGCTTGTGGGTTGGGTCGATACTTGATTGTTTTGTAGTTGTTTTGACGGGTTTTAAATATGTTAAAGCATGCGGGAAATAGTAAGAAACGAGTTTAGAAATGTCGACTCAAAACAGGCCCAAACCAGGCCCGTGGGCCCAGTCCAGGCCCGTGTCATGTTCGGCCCAAAACAGCCCGTGGGTTCCCTCCTTGGACTTGTGACGGTTTTTGAGTTTATTGTTATTTTATCGTGTTTTGTAATATTTAGCAAGTGGGAAATTTTAATAAGTAAAATATTTAATTAAAAAGGTTTTTCATAAAATTATTATTTCTCACATGTTAGAAATTATAATACGAGATCGTAGTTTAATATGATATCCTTTAAATCAAGCGGGTTTTCGTATGATTTTAATAATTCACATGTTGGAGTGGA
>JAIUZE010024908.1:0-27329 GCA_022085475.1 Heliosperma pusillum | reverse complement strand
GGTAGCCAATCGTATTTCTCTCTAAAGTACAAGATCACCGCAGCTTTTAGAGTGTTATATACACTTTCCGGAATATAGGTATAAGGTGTACCAGAGTCGATGAAAAACCCATTGCTATATCTTCTTGGATCTAATTGGAATACGGATAGGTCAATCGGTAACCTAATTCCATCTACACTAATACCATTTATGTATATGTGATATTTATACACCTTATTCATTGCAATCGTTCTAACTTGCCTAGTAGCATCTCCGCTAATTTGTGCTTCGTCACCAAAATACATTGTCGATAATCCCTGGTCTGGTGCCAAACAATAAGAAAATCGACCATTTGTTTTAGAATTGAGTTGTGTTAAGAACGATCTAGGACCGACTGCAAGCCCAAGTATACCAACTATAACATTATCACGCATGTTTTTATCAAACTCAAACCCGTCATTTTTTAGTGCACACCCAAATGCAAAACCGGCGAATCCGAAAATTTCTCCGGTTTTTGCCTGCTGAAAATAAGCATTATCTCTTGCTAAAAACCCAACGACATGTTGTGAACTGCTAAAAGCTAAATCTATGCCACACGATCCCTCATACGTTAACCTTGGGTAACACAATCGATCGTCTATACTCACTCGCGAAAAAGTACGGGACAACTTGTATTTAAAGTTTTCCTCTTTCGTTTCTATACAAGGATTGCAACCTTCACACTGAACCCAAGTTTCGTGACTACCAGTGTCAATAAGTAGAAAAGGAGATAATAGTGCCTGGCCCGACCCCAATGAGAGTCTAGTACCGTAATAAGATTGTTTTGTTAATTTCGCTAACGAGGACTGAAGACCATTGGGAGTTACTAGTTGTATGGGATAATTGTTTACCCGTGACATAGATATGTTCAGGAGAAATTGATGTCGTTCTTGAGCCGTGACATGTTTAGGCAATATTTGTAAATCCGGGGAGTCTATTGGAATCATTTTAAGTGATAGGCCATTGGTTATTGGAACAAGGAATATCATGGATAATACAATGTGTAACGAAATTAGTGTTTTTTGAGCCATTATTGAGGTTACAAATTTGAGAAATGTGATGGAATTAGGATAATTATCCAATAAATTATAAATAATTTTTTTTTTGGGTACATAAAGTATAAATTATCTTAAAAGTATATCTCCAAGTAAACAAAACGTCTTTTTGTATTTCCATAAATCTTATCATAAATAGGGTGATATTGGATATTTTGTCCCCCAATCTTCCTTTTTATAAATAGGGTTGTGTATGGTAAGGAATAAGGATTAAGGATATATGATTAAATAGTCATTGAAAATTTAAATCAAACATTAAATACATCTATATGGCTATATATGCTTGAATTAATCACACATAACTTATTCAATTGTACCATTTATAAAAATTTACTGAAATTCTATGGTGTATTATTGTAATTTCGATTTTTTATGGTGTACCACTACATATTTGAAATTCTAGTGTGTACTCATGAACTTTATATATTAGTCTATACAATAACCTTATTGATACCATGAACTTTATATATTAGTTTATAAAATAACTTTATTGATAGTCTTTACTAAGTTAACTTCTTAGTTGATCAATTAAATTGTCTTTTTACCGCTCCAATTACTCGACAGCCTACTCAATTACCTATTAGTTCGCCGAATTATCCATTAACCCACGAAATAGTATACAAATCTAACTAATAATTCATGAATTCTCCAGTATCATTTCATGTATCATAACGTAGGCTTTTAATAGTATTTTGTGTTTATTTAAAATTATTTATGATGCATTTTATAAGAAAGGCTGATAAGACATTAATGAGTCATAGTAAAGTCGAACCACGGTTGTTTGATAACCGATAAAATTAATGCAGAGTTAAAGGAGACCATCCTGGAGAAATAAGTAAGATGTTTAGGGGTACAACGTAGATTATAAAAAAAAAAGGGTTACAACATAGAAAACCGAAAAACTCAGGGTATACCGTAGAATATCCCAAAAATTTATTATTAAATCCTTATCAAGGTTTAATTATCATTATATATACGAGTCTTACCCTTTATTAATGTGAACTTTTATATTGTTTTATTTATTTCATTTATTACCACATTGTAAAATTAGATGATATTAAATGATTCTTTATTTATTTATTTATAGTTAAGTGGTTTTTCTAACATGTGCACACATTAAGAAGCTAAATATGGAAAGATTCACAATATATTCCTACCAGAAATGTAAGTATGAACATACTATTACCATAATTAGTAAGAATATCTAATAAATCTTTCCATATATTCAGCTCATTAATGTGTCCTTAAAACACACGTTAGTATTGTGAATATTGAAGAGAAGCTTGAGAATCTACAGGCAGACATTTTCAATAATGATGCCATTGACCTGCAGGATCGAGAATACGCACTCAATCAGCAACTCATTTTCTTACAGAATGCCAGATATTCCTTTTTACAACAACAAAATAAAGCAGTGTGGATTAAGGAAGAAGATACTAATTCTGCCATATTTCATAGGATTATTAAAGCTAGGTGAAATAGGAATTCAGTTATTCAAATTGAGGATATGCATGGAGTTCTTTGTAAGAATAAGACCGATATTCAAGGAGCCTTCTTGCAATACTATAATTCTCTTCTGGGTGTGAAACAGGATACAATGGGAGTCAGAAGCAGAGTCATTCATAATGGGAGAGTCTGTGACTGGGAGATTCTTATGGAAGACTGGGAGATTCTTATGGAAGCAGTGACTGATGATGAAATAAAGAATTCAATCTTAAGTATTCCTCATGAGAACTCACCTGGACCGGATGGGTACACTAGCAGGTTTTACAAAGACTCTTGGTCAATAATTGGAAAAGACATAGGTGATGCTATCAAAGAATTCTTTAGGACAAGGAAGACGCTCAAGCAGTTAAACACTACCACCATTACTCTCATTCCTAAAGTGGACAGGCCAACTACGGTTCTTCAACTCAGGCCCATAGCTTGTTGCAATGTTGTTTATAAAGCCATATCTAAACTCTTGTGTAACATATTGTTCGAAGTTCTCCCTGACTTAATCTGCCAAAACCAAGGAGAATTTATTAAAAGGAGAAGCATTCAGGATAATATCATAATCTGTCAAGACCTTATCAGGTTATATAAAAGGCCTAATATCTCTCCTATATGTATGTTCAAAGTTGACCTTCAAAAGGCATATGACACAATTGAATGGGATTTTTCAGACCAAATGTTGAACAAGCTTAACCTCCCTAGTCAATTCAAGAAATGGGTTATGATGTGTGTGACTACTCCTACTTTTACACTTAGCCTCAATGGAGAATCTTTTGGGTTCTTCAAGGGCAAGAGAGGGCTGAGGCAGGGGGATCCTATATCCCCTATGTTTTTCATTATTTGTATGGAGTATCTATTTAGAATGCTTAAGTATGCCTCTAAACACTACAGTTTCAAGTTCCATCCCAAATGTGATCATCTCAAGTTATGTCACCTTATTTTTGCTGACGACTTGCTACTCTTTTGCAAAGGGGATAAGCTATCTATTATGACTATGCTAAAATCTTTCAGTACTTTCTCTAAATCTTCTGGCCTTAAACTAAGCCCTGGCAAATCCAATGCCTACTTCAATTGTGTGAAACATGATGACAAAGAGGAACTGCTTCATTTCACTGGATTCACTGAGGGTCAGCTACCTTTTAAGTATCTAGGTTTTCCTATTCAAACTACAAGATTAACAAAAACTGAATGCAAGTGTCTTACTGATAAAATAGTGGCTCGAATAAGAAGTATAGGAGCAAATAAGCTTTCATATGCTGGAAGGTTGGTGTTGGTACAGTCAGTCCCAAAAACTTTCCACAATTATTGGGCCATGCTCTTCATTATTCCTAAGTCTGTTATAAACAGAATTGATTTCCTATGTAGAAACCTCCTTTGGGAAGGGCACTCTGAATATACTAGAGCTCCTCTAGTATCGTGGGAGAAGGTGTGTGCACCTAAAAAGGAAGGTGGTTTGTGTTTAAATAACATCTCAATTTGGAATGTAGCAGCTGTGGGGAAATTGGCAGGGTGGATATACAGCAAGCCTGATTAGCTATCACCACACCTATCTTAAAGGGGTTGACTGGGATGAGTACTCCCCAAGTATGGATACTAGCTGGAGTTGGAGGAAAATTTGACAAGTTAAGGAGGATCTGAGGCAGGGGTTCAGTCATGATGATTGGGTTACTCATTATAGCATCAAACATTCCTATAACTATATTAGAGGTACTAAAGCAGACGCTCTTTGGTACCATCAGATATGGGCGAGCTGGGCCTTACCTAAGCATCGATTCATCTCATGGTTGATTTACCTTAATGTTATAAGAACAAGGTCAAGGCTGCATCATTTGGGGTCAGTGACAGTCAATTATGCTATTTGTGTGAGGAGAAGGAGGAAACAATTCAACATCTGTTTTTCAATTGTGAGTATAGTGATTCGGTTCTAAAGTTGATTGAGACCTGGATAAACATCAAGGTTAGAAGGACAGACTTGCTAAATGGTATGCTTATGCAGTACAGATGCTTGCGATTGAAGAAAAGAATCATACGATCGATAATGAACGCTTACCTCTACCATATATGGCACTAAAGGAATTTGAGTAGAATAGAGAAGAAGGTAGAGAACCCACAAAGGGTTGCGGACCGGATCAAGAGAACCATGTATGAGCGATGTTGCAATCTAATCAAACGTCCTCTCAGAGATGATGATCAAAGAATCCTTCAGAGACTGGATAAGGAGATTGCTTATTAGATCGAAGCAGCGATGAAGTATGTGAGAGGAAGATGAAGATATAACTGAAGGTGGATTCTATTTGGATTTGTTTTGAGTTGTTGGAAATAGTGTTAGTCTGGATTGTAATGCTTATTTCTTTCGAGTGGATGATAATTGGGGCTCGTGACCGATTATTGTCTTGACTCGTCTCGGTTGTAAATATCGATTTATATATATACAAATTTACATTTTACCAAAAAATAGTATTGTGAATAGTAGTAGACTAGGAGTTGGTAGAAAATTATGTGTTAGAGTTGTGTTCAATGTACTTGGGTAGGTTCATGTACTAGCATTAATGTTAAGTCTAGAATCTATCATGGTAGTAATCTAGAAGCTACCAATATGTACTATGGCCATGTTTGGTACTCGGCAGATTATTATTAGCAGAAGCAGATTGTTAAAGCAAATTGTAAATGACATATTAGGTTAACAGGTTTGACTAATATATTTCAATTAGCATATTTAATAAGAGTGTTTGGTAATTATTGGGTTTAGGTTAATAGATTGTTGTATATGTGTGTAAATAGTTCACAGGTTCATTTTTTATAATCTACTAAAATGAATATGCTAGGGGAGCAACATATTGTAAAACAGTAGATTGGAGCTCAATCTACTATTTCAGTATGTTATTTACCAAACACCTCAGACAGTATATTGACAAGTGAAACATGCTAAATGTCCTCAATATGAACATGGCTTATATAAGGTCTATGATTCATAATGAAAGAGCAATGGAAGTCTTCCCAATTATACAAAATATTCTTTTCTTATCTAATTTGACTGTTAGAAAAACCGATAAGTAAACCACTCCCTATTATTTTCCCACTTGTACTTCTCAACCTTTTCATTTTCTCACTTATACCCTTCTTTTTTTAATAAAAAACTTTGACCGGCAATAAAACTCCCAGTCAGACTTATTACGCAGGTATAAAAACAGTCAACCACGATAGGGGTTAGCAACCACGATAGGGGACGTAACATTCCACTTTGAAGCATGCAAACAACATCGTAGAGCAATGCAACCCCGATCGGGGCTCCCCAAACCCGATCGAGGACGACAGTCCCTACTCCGATCAATGCACACTCCCTTGTACACATATCCTTCTAAGTATGACGTAATATGTCCCCGAGTATAACTCCTTAATTCACTTATAAATGTGTCTTTAAACATGATAAAATCATTATTATTACCTTATCCATTTTAAACATGAACTCGATAATTACGATTATATATAAGCTAACTCTCCATACTCTCTGACTCACATTATATCCATTACGAGCTCAAACCGATTTTGACTTGAAAATCCAAATGCACTTAAATGACTTGTGATCAATATCTCTAACACTATTATCATGCATGTGAATCCTATTACAATTAACATCTAAGGAAAGTTAGAGATCTTTAAAAATTTAACTTTAGCTAAAATTCTTCAAAGATTACTTTATTATTAAATCTAAGTACTTGGTACAAGTTTGGAAAACTTTAATATCACTCGAAAGTCAATTGTTAAACTTGAACTCTTTCAAATCACTCGATAAAAGTCTCACAATGACTACAACAGATTTTACCAATTGGCCCGTAAGAAGTGAGTTTGGCTAAACATATTAATTTAGCATAACCCAAAAAAAAAAGTATTTCAAATACTTGTGCCACACTCACAACTCACAACTCACAACAGAATACGATTTACGTACTAATCAACTATATATTAAAGTCTGATCAATATGCATAAATACTTGGTGGATTTGGTTTATAATCCTGTTTTAATGTTTTTGGAGAGAGGTCATGTGGCTGTTACGAATAGTCGAATACTACTGAGTATCTAAGTTATTTGTCAAGCTTTTCTCCAATTATTCGTACAAGTATATATGATGTAATAACGTCCTGATCATGTTTATCTTTGCCTTTAGCACAAAGACCAATGGGGAGGGTATTAGATGACAAGTGGACAATCTCCTATATACTAAAAGAATAAGAGATGCTTAAATTTTTTCCGCCTAAAACACATTCTCCATTTAGATATAATATCTATATACTTTCCTATTCAGATATATAATCACTTATATATTTGCGGATTTGCCTATATACAATGTGTATGACTTTTTCATACCCTATTTAATTTGAAGTCAGAAAATTCGTCTCTAAGTTTTTCTGTGATAAAAAATTCATTTTACTTTGTAACATAAGTAGTAGCTAAAATATATGCTATTAAAAAATTAAAAAATAATGTCAATAATTTTGCATAATAAAAATATTCTCATTAAATTACACTATTCATGGCATAACTTAATTCTATTAATTAGTTTTGCTCTTTTAATATTTTTTTCTCAAATCAAAATACAATGCTGAGATACGATAAGAACTTAATAAATTGTCAATTTACGATCTATAAATAGTATATTATTAATAAGTAAAACTCTATACATACCGTGCATGAGCACGGGGTCTATACTAGTAGTTCTATTAAGTGATAATATAACTCATCAAAAGCACTTTTTTAAAATAAAAAGATAATGCATATGAATAATTTAAATAATATCTTACTAGGATAATTAATTCAAATAATATTTGCACATTATCTTACTAAGATTATTAAGTTAGAGATAGGACATAATAAAATAATAAATTTGGTTTTTGTTGATCAAAACATTAATCTCATACATGAGACAAATTAGCATATAGTTGCGATCCTGAAAACGCATGTTAGATACTATATTATATACGATAGAAGACTACAAATAGGCATGTGCATTGCACGGGCATTAAATCTAGTATATATATAAGAGTGACGTTTTCCAAGGCACGTGATTGGCTCCAACTTTTTAAAAACTTAAATAAATAAATAATAATATAAATTCTAAAATAGTTTACCTAATTAAAAAAGAAATATAATATGTAGAGTATATGAGATATAGTATTTCCTAATATCTTATACTATCTAATATTTTTAGAGAATATTAGATTGTATAAGATATTAGGAAATATATTATTTAATATTAAATACTGTTAGATATTAGAAAATATATTATCTAAGATATTAGGCACGTGGTAGTCTCCAAATTTTTAAAAACATTAAAAAAAACTAATAGTATTTTATTGACATAGAATTCTACATTAACTTAAACTTGGAATATCGCTAGGACTAGGGAGTCCACATTATATACTAATATATTACTCATCAAGGTGTATATATATGCTCAATGATTGTGCAAGATTATCACGTCCTATGCCTTTATTTTTTTCCTAATGTATTATATTGTTTTTGTGTTGATCTTTTTAACTACGTACTAGAACTCTATTTGGTTATGCATCAATTTTTATAAATTCTAAAATTGATTACTACTCTTATATATGTAGGGATCGAAATTCAGGCATAGGTAGATTGAAGATTGGTCAAGTCCTCACCCTTCCTCGGTTTGTTGCGCCATAATTAAACCTTATTGCATGCGTTATCATTCGACATTTATTTGTTATGATTTCTGATTACAAATCGTATAAGTATTTGACATAATTCTCCTATAAATGGATATCTAAACCGCTATTTTGTGTTTCCATGTTCTTACTTATATCATAATTAGGGTTTTTTTGGGTACTTAGTCTCTCCATCTTCCTTGTCACAATATTTTTTTTTCTTGTCATAGTTGGCGGATAAGTCATTGGGAATAGTAGTAGACTTAGAGTTAATAAGAAATTGTGTTAGAGTTGTGTTCAATGTACTTGGGTAGATTAAAAATGTTATGAACCTACCCAAATACATTCAACACCATTCTAACACATAATTTCCACCAGCTCTTAATTTACAAATATTCCCAATACAAGTTGATGATGAACATGCATATTTATACAGAAAGATTACTAATGTTATGCCTTGATTTGGCCACATCTGCATATTTATACAGCAAGAATACTTCTCCGTAATGTTATGTCTTGATATTTATACGATTGTATGTTTAAATAAAAGTAATAAATTGATACAGGCCATATATGCAACGATTTGTATGTTTATGGAGGCAGGGTCATAATAGGGTTGTATCAGGGGCCTCTCAAACATTTGAGAGTCTCGGTACAATAACTAAATGGAGGCCTTCATTTAAAAAAAATACATCAGATTATCAAAACTCTTAACCAGTTAAACTAACGACAATGAATGAAGGTCTTGGACATGAATTACATATAGGTCTTATTTTTTTTTTGTACATTATAATTTGTTAATTATGACCTTGATACAACTATTCTTCAATTTGTCTAATAATTTGTCGATGAATTCACTAGTTCAAGTTTTGAATATCTAATACGGAGTAAAAAGAATAATATGACGTTGAGCTCGAAAAGAGCAATTTAATCTCTTTACTTTGTTCAATGGTGAAATTATTCCCTTTAAGTTTCAATTGTAGCAATCAATCCCCTGAACTATAACAAAAAGTGAAATTCGAAAGAATTTTTATTTTTAGCTAAAACTCAACAAAAGTGCATTTTATATTTATACCCCGTATTATGCAATTAATAACACATAAAAATTACTAGTATCAACTTTAATAATTTATATGAAATTAGTTATTCATCTAAAGAATAATTTTACATTTTTTATAATAAACATAATAAAAAATAAGATAAAATTTCATGAACTATTGTTACAGGTGTAACAAATTGTCTAACAATTGTAAAATTATCAGAAATATCGTTTATTACAAATATATATTGTATAAAATTTATAAGGTTATAAAATAAAGTTTATATATGATTAATTGGATTATAAAATGATTTTTTTTCAAATATTCATCAACAATCAAACAATGGGGTTTAAATTCAGTTTCATCTATTTTATGGAGCTTGATTGCTACAAATCAAACATAAGAGACATAATCTCACCATTAAAGGAGTTAAATTGCCAATTTTGCGTTACTCTGAATAAAAAATTGTCTAAACTTATTTTAAAAAAATGTAACAAATAATTAACTTACCCTCTCTCAATACTTATAAAGACTTTTTCATAACAAATCCATATACTTAAGTTTCCTCTTTCAAAGTTTCATATTTTAACGATATTTTTGGTCAAAGCTTTTAAAGTTCACCGAAAAGGAGAAAATCAGGGGTAAATGATCGATCGATCGCCGGACACTACAAGAATTATGTGCTCGAGCAACTACAATTGGCGACAGAAATCTGTCCCAGAACTTGGTCGCAACCCCTAGTCGCCAAATTGTCTAACAATTTATATGAAATTAGTTATTCATCTAAAGAATAATTTTACATTTTTTATAATAAACATAATAAAAAGTAAGAAAAAATTTCATGAACTATTGTGACATGTATAACAAATTGTCTAACAATTGTAAAATTATCAAAAATACTGTTTATT
This sequence comes from Heliosperma pusillum, assembly GCA_022085475.1. Lineage (NCBI taxonomy): Eukaryota > Viridiplantae > Streptophyta > Magnoliopsida > Caryophyllales > Caryophyllaceae > Heliosperma > Heliosperma pusillum. Next base: position 17,148 of record JAIUZE010024908.1, on the reverse strand, counting down.
ACAAATATATATTCTATAAAATTTATAAGGTTATAAAAAATGAAGTTTATATATGATTAATTGGATTATAAAATGAACTTTTGTCAAATATTTATCAACAATAAAACAACGGAACTACTTTTTCACATACGAACTTTACTATATCACATACATTTTTTCATAAACTTTCCATATCATACACTTTTCCCCTAAACAATCACCATTTTTCCTAAACATAATCAAATTAACTCATCTTAGCCTAAAATCGAATCTAACTAAGAACAATGAATTATTATTCCTCAAGTAGTTATTCTGTCCTTAGCAATTATTAAGACATTTTTCTGAAATTATTAGGTATATTAATTAGTAAAATCAATATGCTTAGCAATTATTATTAATTAGGGTTTATGGGTGGAAGGCACGGTGGTTCTGGGCGTGCGCAGTGCGTAACAGTGGGACGATGAAGGTAGTGCGTTGTGGTGAGGAAAAGGGACGGCTGGAAAGGGGTGTGTCAGGGATGTCCGGCTGGAATAAGCGACGAGGGTAGCCGACTGGATTGGTCTGGTAGTCGGTGCCTCTCAGCGGTGACTGTGTTGTGGTGGTCAGGTGGTGGTGGGAGAGAGATGACAGCCTCGACGGTAGAATAGCTGTATTGTTTTGTTTTGTTTTATTTTTCTTTTAATATTAATTAATTCTCTTTTAATATTAATTTTAATTATACTAAATTAATTAATTATTTTATTTAATTAACTATTTTTTTTTTTATTCTAAATCAATTTGTTTTTTTAAATTAATTAACTATTTTAGTTTACCACCGATTAAACTGGCCGCATCAGTTGAACGGAAGTGGTGTTGTTGAAGGGAGATGAGCGAAGAGATTAAAGAACATAAATTGGATAAGGAATATGAAAAATGACAAGGGTATAATTGTAAAAGCTGTATGTGAAAGAGTAAAATTCGTATGTGAAAAAGCACGTCTCTAAAACAATATGGTTTAAATTCAGTTTCAACTGAAAGTTATTGAACTTGATTGCTAGAAATCAAACATAAGAGAGTTAATTTCACCGTTAAAGGAGTTAAATTGCCAATTTTCCGTTACTCTGAATAACAAATTGTCTAAACTTTTTTTTAAAAAAATTAAACAAATAATCAACTCACCCTCTCTAAAAGCTTATGAAGACTTTTTCATAGAGAATTTATACACATAAGTTTCCTATTTCAAAGTTTCATATTTTAACGATATTTTTGGTCAAAGCTTTTAAAGTTCACAGAAAAGTAGAAAATCAGGGGCAAATGATCGATCGATCGCCAGACACTACAAGAATTATGTGCTCGAGCAACTAGAATTGGCGACAGAAATCCGGCCTAGTACTTCGTCGCAACCCCTAGTGGCCAAATTGGACATAGGCGACTAATTTCAGTCGCCAAATAAAAGAATTGGCGACATATTTAAGTCGCTAGTTTGGCGACGAATAATATCCACAGTCGCCAAATTAACGACTAAAATCAGTCGCCAAATTGACGACCACAGTACATCGGTTGCCAATGTTGCGACGAATGGCAGTCGCCATCTTATCACCAATGTGAATTTAGAACCAAAAGGTTAGCGACTAATATCCGTCGCCAAAGATACAATTGGGTCGCCAACTTGCCATCTATTTTTCGTTAAAATTTTTGTTTTTATTAAAGCTAAATACATACAAACCTGCATTTACAATCTATAATCCAGAAACTTGAACAACACAAAAAAATGGGCAACAACAACGTCACATTTTCATACGAAGATACCGAATCCCAATTCAAACTACAAGTGCCTAACTAATAGTTTGATTCCAAATCCGAGCGACAACTCACAAAGTCACGAAGTATTTCCCACTAAATACAACAAACAAACTTGTAACTCAGCTACACAAGAACGAAGCTCATGCTTGACTACAGCCTCCTCCAAAAGGATCTCTAGGGTCTTTGTCTTGAGGGCGTCACCCGGAGTTGCAACTGGAAAAATATGTCCTCATTATATCCATTTGCTCCCTCATTTTCTTTATTTCTTTATCCCTTAAGGTTTACCTTGCTTCCCTTTCGGCTTCCTTAGTGATGGCAGCTTGTTTTTTTGCCGCAAGTTGAGTTTGAAGTTTAGTCACGATTCCCGACATATAGGTTTGCTTGCGGGAGGAGAGCATTCTCGCGTGTGGGGGGATGGGGATTAGCTCATCCACGGCGTCATAGGCGGAAGAGAAGAGGAAACTGTTGGAGATAAGGTAGAACAAGTAGTATTAAAATTACGAATTGATTAACCGGGTTTTAGAGAGAAGGGAGGGGAAAAATTTTTGACAAGTGGGATTTGGATCTTTCTTTTCTAGCCCTTTTTTATTTCAGCTTTTATGTTGGTTTGTTCATTCATTTGTTACGAGGGAACCTGTCAAAAGATGAGTTGGTCCGAAAAACAATCAACATTCGTCTGAACGTAACCTGGAAGAACCACTCAAAAATAACTTAAACCCTAAAATGACCCGACCTAATAACTTTTTTTTTTATTTACAATAAACTTTGTAAGTTTAAAATGACTCTTTTATTATTGTAGATACCTCAAATCTACACCTTCCGCCAACCACCCAGTGATGATTAGGCATTTGGGCCGCATGTTTGATATGCGAAACGATTTATGACAGTTCGTAAGTTTATCGTAAAGTGATAGCTCAAACACTTGTGTCTACCCCTTGGTCGTCATCTACGTACCGATACGGTCGTTTTCACAGTCATTAGAGTTTATTTGGAATCCAGGTCAAAACCGCTTCACCGTTTCTTTAAACCGAGTCTGAATGCTTGAGAATATTCCGGATATTTTAATATTTCAAAACTTATCTTTTTGGTAAAATATATCCGTATTTTATTTAAAGGAATTTGAAGTCAACCGCAATTCCATAAAAGAAACGCGAAAATCTTTCTTTCAAAGGATGAAACTGCTTAGGAAATGACGCAGCAGGTGCTGCGCCTCTTCCCCAAGCTGTTTTGCATGTTTCCGGAATATTTCTATATTTCTTTCCGTGTTCGAGATATTCCAAAACACTTCGGAGTTTTTCCCTATAAAAGAAGAGCTTCGTTCTCACTTTTAAGGCACGCGAGTGTTCCGCCCATTCTCTTCTCTCTTTGCATTCTAGATCTTTCTCTAAGCGTTTTGACAGCTACGTGCTTGATCAAACGACCACGTAAGCTCAGATCCTTTTGGGTTCATATCACGTTTTTCATTAACCTACCAATTTGACCACTACACTTAATCAATCAATCTTTCAATCAATTTTTCAATCCTCTAACGAGGGCACTTTCTTTACATTCGAGTCGAGCTATAACTAAAACACAACTAAGATAATCTCGTTTTGTCAAACATGTAAGTCTGAGGGTGTAATAATCCCATATTTTGTATTTTATTTTGTACTTTATTTAATTCATGTAAGATTCATGTCGGATTTATATCAAACCTTTTCAAAACCTTTTTTAATAGTCTTAATTAAATCACCTTTTTCATATTTAGATAGTTCGTTTTGATCCCTAATAATTCAATATTAGCGGGTTTTTGTCATCTTTAGATCAAGATCGTGTCTTTAGAGGTTAGAGTTGTTCATATCTAGTCTTTGAATTCGTCTTTGATATAAATTTGTATAATTAATCTATTAAATCATTTTTATTCGACTTATAGATCGATAATAAACCGTAAAATCGCCAATGAACACTAACTGATCGCGATTCTGGCTTCACAGCACGAACCCACCTATAGAACAGACGCACCAGGTGATGCGCCTCTTCCAGAGGACGCATCAGGTGGTGCGCCTCTTTCAGAGGACGCATCATGTGTTGCGCCTCTTTTGGGTTGAATTCTGTCTCTGAACTTCCTTTGTCGTCTCAACGTAGCCTTAATTATTAATTAATCGACTATTAATTCTAGTATCGCTTCTAATCTGTTCGTTTAATTTTCTAATTCTTTTCCTTTTCTTTAAATTTTTCTTTTGCGTACATTTCCGACATAGATCCCGATATCCGCTGTAATCTTTGTAATTTATTTCATTTAATTATTGTATTTGAATGGTTGCAACGATTGTATGATTAGATTGTCTTCTCACATGTAATCAATCTTATTCCTATTTCGACATAATTGATTGCTAAACTACATGTTCACCGACATAGTCTAAGCTCACATGCTAGGGGTAAAACGTGGATGTTGCATAGCATGCCTATAAGCGACAACATATCGAGTACAGAAGAGTTTCCCTAATCATTAGTAGATGCCGCTATCGAGGCGGGCAGGATTAGATGTTCGATTAAAGAACTTTCTAATACGTACCCTCACCCCTTACTCCTGATCTCTGTGAACATCCGTGTTCATTGGCATCCACGAGAGTCATTCTAGACATAGATTGCTAAGGGTAACGAGTTCTTAGTGTTCATGTCATTGATTTATGTCTTGACATGGCATGAGTTATTCGAACGGTTCCAACTTCCCACAAAAGTTGGTGGCGACTCCACAAATGCGTATTTCTACGTTTGTCCATTTTCAAGCGCGCCCGACCGTGGTTCCTCACACCACAGCCTGACACGTGATCGCCAATCCGTGTACCACTATTTAGCGACTCCACTGGGGATTGTACACTTACGTGTACCCATGGTGAAACTTGAAAAAGGTTAGGGAATAGTATGTAGAAGTCTGTTGTCGGTTTTCATTACTCGACCTTCCTAGGTCGTTTTATTCGGCCTTCCTAGGCTCAACTTAACCAATTTCGACCAATCGTCCTATCTGGACGGTCCAAATTTTTATCTGGGCCTAAGGATGGATAGCGATTGGCGTCAATCATACCGCGATACATACTCATGTTAGTATCAAGAGCTTTCACTACTCGAGGAAATGGACTAGGAACGGCCTTACTCTTGTTTCGCGCGGACCTCTTCACAGACCATGGATTTGATTGCTTGGTATGGCAACCCACCCTTTAAACCAAAACCATTTTAAATGCACTCAGCATACCGTTATAATGCCTGTTTAAATGCGTATAACCTCTACATGATCACCATTTTGTAAATAAACCATGACAAAATTTTCAAAACAAAATCCTTTTTAAAACTGTAAAGCATTTTCAAAGGTGACCTGAAATAGCGCAAAATGAGTCGAGATTATGTCCAAATATCCATTCAAAATCACTTCGGCTCATCATTCCTACAATCACACTACGGTTGTCTAGGACAAACATTTCAAATCTTATCATTTTTAAAACTCACTTAGCACAGTGGCACACACCCACTTCACAAGTCGAGTCATGAAATTTTTTAAACAAACTGAGGATTCCCATTCAAACGCTACCAGTCCAACGACATGCCAACCGCGGCTTATGTGAGACAGGAGCACCCGGATTCAGTTGAAGTGGTTTTCGGGTCATCCCTCCTACAACCACACTACTGTTGTCTAGGACAAACATTTCAAATCTTATCATTTTCAAAACTCACTTAAGCACAGTAGCACACACCCACTTCACAAGTCTAGTCATCCTACACTTCGAGTCGACACTTCTACAACCACACTACGGTTGTCTAGGACAAACATTTCAAGTCTTGTCATTTTCAAAACTCACTTAAACACGGTGGCACACTCCCACTTCACAAGTCGAGTCCTTTTGAATAAGTGTGCTAGAATGGTCGATTGTGTTTTGATCTGTAACACCCGCAAATGTACCCTATTTTTATAGTAAAAATATTATACGGATACTTTTCAGCGAATTTTAGTTTTAGTCTAGAATTTAATTTCCCGTGTCTATTTTAGAAAATCCGAGTTCGTTTTCGGACTTTACGCGAGATTCCGAGTAAATTACGTCTTAAGACGTTATTGACTTTTTCCTTGACTTTTTCCACTTACTCCTTCATATACCCCCCTCACAACCCGAACTCCCTCATTCAATCTTCTTCTTCTTCCTCACCAAGTAAACCCCAAAACCTAGCCTCCATATTTGATCCAACTCTAAATCATCGCTACTCATTCGTTACTCGCTCAAATTCACCAAAGTTCGTCTTATTCCTTCCCTCTCATCGTCCTCTATCCGTATTGGTAATAAAATTACCGTCTTTCTCGCTTTTCAATTTATCCGTCTTTCTCAAAGGTGAATTATATTCATCTTTTATTATCTAATTGTAGGTAAAGACTTTCTAGACCCCGACAAAGATTACTATCTAGTGGAGGAAGGCTTAGATATCGTTTAAAGACGCATAAAGGTAACGGTGAAGGGTTACTCGATATCATTTACGTGTTTTTATGTGTTTTCTATGTTAGAAATCGTATTTAGAATATGATTAGTAATCTTAGGATTTGTGTTGTTGATGATGGTTGTTGTTAGTTGATAATTGATATGAGAATTGATGATTTGTGATGATAGATGATGTTGTGTTATGCCTTAGTGAAAATTGTGAAATTCGTGTATTTTGTGCCCGAGAATGAACGCTGGAAGCGTTCCCTGGACGCTGGCAGCGTCGTCCGGCGCTAGCAGCGTTACTCGCTGCCAGTTTCCCAAACTCGACTGCAGTTTTCCTGCACTGACCCCTTTTCGTAAAATGATCATATCTCCTTCGTTACTTGCTTGTTTTGGGCTTGTGACCAACCATTGGAACCTTAAGAGGATACGCTATCACCTCCATTTAGAATTTCTGCATTTGCATGTCTAGAACTCTAGTTATGACCGTTTGAAGTGGACCCTTGTTTTAGTTGGTTTCCAAACAACGTTGTTTTGGAGAGGGGATCTATGTTTCTTATTTATGGTGCTTCATAAACTTGTTCTAATACTTATGTATCATGTATTGATTCATTTTTATTATAGTTAAATTTATATAATTCCTTATTCTCATGTTTTGTGACGGTTTTTGGTATGTCCCACTTTGAGTCGGTTTTTACAAATGTTACGGTTTGAGCACTAATTTTCTATGTGCTTTGTACTCTCATTCCCTTGGCTACCTCCAACCGTTCTAAGGCTATAATGGTCGGAACGGGGATGTATCCTTACTACTTCTTATTGCATGGTGTTTATGGGCAACTACGAACGACGTTGTTGGGAGCGACGCTTTGCGTTGATCGACCCGGCCGTAAGGTTGTGGTCTTGCGAGGTGGTGTCATTTGCATGTAGCGTACCGCTTGTTATGAGGCTTGTTGCTCTTTTCCCCGCCTCTTTCTGAAGGCGACGAATTTGGGGTACTCGCGTCTATGATGACCGGTCTTGGACGAAACTTTATCGCATTCGAATCGGAACCGTTTAATTCCGAGAGTCGGCCAGTTTAACTAGACCGTAATTATTATCGTCGTGCTAACCTGGAGAAAATCGTCTACATATACGAAATGTTTATCGTGACATCGTTCACGGAAATGCTATCTCGCGCGGATGCCTTTTAAATCATACTTGCATGTACACGGTTGCTATGCGTTTCATTTACGTGAGAGAGTCGTCAATGTATGGGTATGTTTGAATGGATGATAATATGATGGATTTATTGTGATCATCGCATGACTTGGCATGGTTTGTTTGTCGAGTCTCAATCTTATCAAACTTATACCGCTAACGGTGAGATGCAAGCCCTAGTGAGCATATTCGGTTGCCTAAGAGTGTCTTCCCCGAGTCTTTGAATAACATGATGGTTTCGGATTTGATTTCCACATGATCTTATTATTATATATTGAATGCTAATCTTCCTTATCGTATTTCACTGTATACTATATATCCTGCTTCCTACTTTTTTATTCCCTTTTATTGTACGTTTAATGTAATATGGCTGGGAGAACCCGGAGTTACTCCCCACGACTGTGGCGTTCATGTTTTTCATGGATGAACAGGTTACTTGATTGGATGGCTTTTTGCTTGGTATTTTGGGTTCGGGTGTGAGCTAGCGGGCGTTGTCCCTGGATGAAACACCTCTAGACGTTGTTTAGCTAGTTGCTAATTACCTTGTTGTTGGATAACATTTTGAGAGACTACGTCTCTTGTTGTAGTACTTTGTATTTGGTTTGTAATATTTGACACTCCTCGTATTTTCTATTTGCATGTAAAAAGGTTTTTAAAATACCGTATTTTCCGCTAATTAAATCACATGCTTGTATGTTTTATTTCCGCATTCGCGAGGGTTGTCACATGATCCATCTTAGGTCTCTTAACTCAGTTTCCGATATGTCGGGAACTAGTCAAGTAAGTGTTCATCAACCTGAGCAAAATCCGAACGGGGTTGCGAAAAACAAGAAAGAGCACATGTACTTTTTATTAGTCACTTGTTATGCTTTTTTCCCTTAACTAGTAGAATAGACTCAAAATACTTTATGCCGTATCTCTTTAGTGTGGATAACTCAACCTCTTTGAATAAGCCTTAATAAAGGCGTGCATTTACCATCTTTTCCATATCTTGTGGTGTGAAAATTCCTTGATCGTTGTGTCTCTAGGTGACCTCAAGGCGTGGAGACTCCATTTATTTCTACCTGATTCGTCAATTTCATATGACTACCAGATAAAAAAAAACAAATTGCATACTATGCTAAATAATTCAATACCTTTACCATGGGTGCTAGCAAACTAGCTCGCCCGAGGATCAAACCAAATTTTTAGTGCAATCGTGCCTATAACCTTCAAGTCAAAAACAGTCTAACAACGACTTCAATTAAAAAAAACAGTCCAACAACGATTTCAAATCAAAAACAGTCCAGCGACTATCAAAAGACATACCAACAACGACTTCCAATTAAAAAACAAATCAACAACGACTTCCCATCCAACACAGTCCGACGACTTCAAATCAAAAACAGTCCAACGACTTCAAATCAAAAACAATCCAACAACGACCTCAAATAAAAAAAACAGTCCAACAACGACTTCCAATCCAAAACAGTCCAACAACGACTTCACATGTCAGAAATAAAAAAAAAAATCTCTCCAGTCAAAAATTACAAACAAAACAAAAATCTCCTCAGACGAATCAATTCGCAATTACCATGTCTCCATGCCCTTTGGGACGATCATTTCATTCATATAGGTGAGTGAGAGAGATACATAGATCTCCACTGTCTTCTAACACCATTCGAACCTTCCACTCTGTTCCATTTTTATCACCCTTGTGTAGCACCTAAGAATTCGATGGATGTACACTAAGCTTATACGGTTACAAAAGTATTTTGTTTCTATAGTATTAGTTTGGCGTAAGTCGCAAAGCTTGTTACTGCAAAGAGGGCATGATGCGTGTATTTTATATAGACTTTCTAGTCCATTTATGCACGCATTTCTATGTCATTTAGGTGATATTATATCGCCATATGCCCCTATTTGGCTACTTTGTACTTTCATTACCATTTTGTAGGTACAAGCTGTGTAGTAGCAGAAACCGAGCCAAAGTAGTCCATTTTGCATGCATTTAGGAGAATGGAAAGATCGGGACAGGAACTCTTGCATGGGGAAGCGTGAAACCGTTCATAATCAAGCCCAAGTCATGACTCACACCTCATACTATGCCAGAAGACCTCGATCGATGGGTTTACCATTCGATCGAGGTAAGTTGAAGCCAGAAGTGCTCGATCGAGCTACCTCCTTTGCTCGATCGAGTAGAAGTCGCTTACCAGTTGGTCGATCGAGTAGATCAAGTGCTCGATCGACTGATTTCCATGAATAAAAGCCTCGATCGAGTGGTTATTTCCCTCGATCGAGTAGATTCTATTACGGGCTTTAAGTCCATTAGGTTAATTAGGTTAAGAGTCGTGTTAGACACTATATATGACTCTTATTTACGTCATTAGTATTCAGCAACTATTATTCAGTTTTAAACAGACAGTAATTAGCATTAATTTTCCATTAGTTTCTGAACTTTACCTTTGGTTTGCATTCGGGTTTATCGACGTAGGATTTGTTCTTTACGCCGGATTTGCTAAGATTGTAAACTTCTTCTTTTCTCTTTTACTCTTAATCTTTAGTCTTAATTACTGTTTTACTCTTCTTAATTAGTGTGTGTTATTGGTTATGCTTATTAACTGCGATTTTAATATGTCTTTCGTCATATGTTTAACCGTCTTTGTTAGCATAGTTAATAGCATGAGTAGCTAATTCTCTTATATGTTGGGATGAGGGAAACTGTAGTAGAGGCATGTTAGGATAGATTAGTTTGGTTAGTCTTTAATATGAGAATCGATCTTTGCAATTTAATTGAGGTTTAGTCGAATGAGTATACGCAGGAGATTAGGCTAGATAGTTAACCCCGACCTGGATCGAGAGATTGGAAGGGAAGGCTTGCTTAGAATTGATAGGTGACTCCTAAGAGGACGAGAGTTAATTAGGAAAAGCCCTAGGGTGGTTCGAGACCGAGAGGAGAAAACCATTGCCCTTCTCATTGATAGATTGACTGACTTAGTTGACCCATAGATGCCGATACTGCAGTAGACCGAATCCTAGCATATTTTCTCTTTATCTGATTTATTCGTATTAATTTCTATCCTTATTTTCTCTTTCCTTTAACTTTATTTAGTTTAGTTAAATCAATTTCAAAACCCCCAGATTGTTACTGATAGATTTAAATTACAGTTAGTTAGTTTCCTCCCTGTGGAGATCGACCCTACTTCCGCTATCTTCTTAGTTAGTTGACTTAGGTTTTATTTTTGGTGTATAACGACCACATCAGGGCAAAACTCAAAAACACACAAAAAACGCAACTCGCGTAACACACGTGTCGCTCGTGCGACACGAAATAAAACCGGCCCCTGGCAGTTAAAATTTTGTGTCGCTATGCTCTTGCATTTTGACATTTGGATAATCCCCATGTCATCAAATAAATCGAATTGTATTTCATTTTAGGAGTATAATAAAGCACATGCTACCCTTTCCTAAGTTCATTAGAAGCTCTTGCTTCGAACAATTATTCTTTTACATTTTCTCGAACTACACGCAGGGTTTGATTTCATTTTTTTTCTAATGAATACGTAGGCAATCCTTCACAGGATTCAACCCGCTATTATTTTGAAATGTGAATAGAAGGAAATTTGCATATGCATTTGAAACTCGATAAGAATAGTATAAAGAAAATCATCAGTTTCTTAACTGACTTAATCTTTAATTCATCGTTCTATAAATAGTACTAATATCTCACATACATATAAAGAAGTGCTGAAATAAAAGCTAATGCTAGGATTCTAAAAATCCCACCATCTGTGACACCCCGCGATTTAGAAGTAAAGTAAACACATAGGTTTGCAGCGGAAAACACGAGATTTTAAAAACTTTAAAAGCAAACCGCGAATGTCACTAATATAATATAAAACCAAAACTTAATTTAATACATCATTTATACAAATTGTATCTTAAATAGATACAAGGGACATCGATCCCTTGATAAAACACAGTTAATATACTAAACTAATATAAACTATATGCTAAGGGTAAATCGTTGTAAGAACAACGCTCGCTAGCTCACTCGCCACAACCCCATGCAAACACCAACCTGCAACATGTTCAATCATTAAAAATGAATGCCACGGTCAGTGGGGAGTAACTTAGGGTTCTCCCAGCCATATCACATCAAAACGCACATAAACAAGCATGTAATCAAGAGTCATCATGCAAACATATATATCATGCCGGATGTGAGAATAACATTATGATAATAACAATATACGAGTAAAGAAAACCATCATCCATCATCATCATGCAATACAAGACTCGGGGAAGACTCCCCTTGGCAACCATATAGAACACTAAGGGCTTGCATCTCACCATTAGCGACATTATGTTTGAGAAGGTTTGGGACTCGACATACAAACCAATCATAGGCATCCAATCAATCAAGTATACAATCTATCAAATGATCAAACATAAGCATACACACTCTCACGGTAAATGGCTCGCACTAGCATCGTGTACAAGTAACAAGACAAGTCAATGAAAGTCCACGGGATAAGACGTTTCCCTAAACCGTATACGACAAAATGTTTCTTATACTCATGACTTAGACAAACAAGTCCACGGGGTAAGACGTTCCCCTGAACTGTGTACGATAAGACGTTTCGCACACACAAGACTCTAATCCTCCCGGTAGGACTACGATAATAATACGGTCCTAATCTAAACCTGGCCAGACTCTCGAGACAAGATGTGTACTCGATTCGACATGTGGCTAGACGTGCACACATCCAAGACTCGGTCAAACACAGAAGCCGAGTACCCCAAATCCGGCAGTACGGCCAACGACAGAGGCGGACAAAGAGATCTATAGTCAAAAGTTGAGCTAGTACGCTACATGCAATGACACCACCTCGCAAGAATACAACATTTGACGGCCGGGGCGATCAACGCATTGCGTTCACCTTCCAACAATGTCGTCATATCCCCACTAAAACATGCATACAAGCATCAAGGATACACCCCATCGCTCCGACATTCCAGTCTAACGAGGATAAGGTGTAGCCGGGAAATGAGAGTTCAAAGCACTCAACAAGTAGTGCTAAATTCAAATACATAAGGTAGATCCGACTCAAGAGGGGACATATCAGAACCGTCACAAAACATGTGATATAAGCATGTGAGATATCATACATTCTAAACATGAATATTTAATGTTATTACGTAAGTTTATAAGATAAACAAATCATACAAACTATTACATGTGAGGAAATAGGGAAAAGAAATGAGAACGAGCTACAGGGGGTGCCAGCCGGTCAGGGAGACCGGCCGCCGGCTACCCGGCTGGGGTCACAAGCCAAATGAGAGAAAAGAATAAAAATGGGGAAGGGGGAGTTCCAGCCGGTCGGCCGGCAGCCGGGTGGCCGGCTGGGACTCGCATGCTATCAAAATCCAACAATTTCACAAGGGATTCCCGGCCGGTCGGCCGGCTGGGACTTACGCATCATCATAAATCCTCAAAACAACAGTTTCACTTCAGACGTGTTCCCAGCCGGTCGGCTGACCGGCGGCCGGTCGGGGCTACAAAACACGCGAATTCAACAACAACAACAACAACAACAACCAACTCAAATTCCATGGTTACTCATCCAATTCCAACAACATTTACCAACATCAAACCACATTAAATGTATATTAAACATCACCAATCATTGGGTAAACATCAATTATAGCAAACACAAACACATTTATTGCCCAACACAAGTTCCAACATGTTTAAAGAGCATATTTAACCACTTAAATGCAACTTAACATAGGATTAGTAATAGAAAGCATGAGAAGATGGAATTCACACATGTGAAAGAGCAACAAACATGTTTCCTCATGAAATTAAAGCAAAGATTGTATCTTTTCCAACTAAAACTACAATTAAAACATTAAAAACGTAAATTGATATCGAGTAACTCATCACTGTTACCTCGATTAGAACTTCAAATCCTTGATTCCCAAACTACCCATCAATCTACACGAACCCCTTGACCCAAAATCTTCAAGATACCTCTTTTCTCGAAAAAGAAAGCGACAAGAACCCAAAACCGAAATATGGTGAAAGACGGTCTAAAAATAAGGTTAAAAGTTTTGATCTTTTATTGGCTAGAAAGAAAGAGGACGGTGAGAGGATTCTGAAACATTACACGGAATTGAATTACGTTAAGAAACGAAGAAGTTATGCCCGTCTTAAGTTTAAATCTAGAAAATGGGTTTTATAAAAAGCTGATGGAAATGGATATTTTATGATATGAAAATAAAGAGGAGGATGAGAGCAGAAGATTGATATAAAACTCGTCACGTTGAGAGACAGAGAAATAACATCCGTCTTAAGATTATAAAGTGATAGAGTTTTAATGGTGTTTTGGTGTTTTAGGAAGATGAAGAAGTTGCTGAAAAATGAAGAGGGAGAAGGAGTATTATGGGTTTGTTTTTAGAAGATGAGTGATAATGCGCTTAAATATTCAAGGGGATTATTACCCACTCGGATTTCCGAGTAGAGTTCGATTATGGGCTCATAACGGACTGAAATACGACGGTTTCTATCCAACTAAACTAAATTCTATTTAACGTTAATTTAAAGCCACGAAATCATAAATTATCGGCTTAAAATATTTTAACTAATAAAAGTAAAAGACAAGTTCATCAAATTTACGACTTTAGTAAATTATTCATTATTATAAAATGTGGAGTGTTACACCATTTATTACAACAAATAATAATACTAAATAATAAAACTGACTACGGCTATTCTTCCATCTTCCCCTTGCCTTTGTCACCTTTCGCTTACTTCTTGTCTCGACCACGAGCCAGGAGCTCCTACGTTACCTCAAACCTAATCACCAAGGGTCTTTCTCGAGGTCTAGCATTACCGTGTCTATCTAACACCACCCTTGCAACAAGATTAGTCCTCGATCTCTTCGTTGGATGTGTGACTAGGAATCCGCTTCTTCCTCCCCTTCAGTCAGATATTTTGATCTCTCTTTACCGCTTTCATAGATCTTACACTCCACAGGCTCACATTTCCTTAATTTCTCACGCTCTTCAGGAGTACTAGCCTTCTTCCATCACAAGTATGAGTCAGATACCCACAGGGAGCCAACAGGAATAGGTATGAACCACATATTCCTTTGCACCCATCTAGTGGCCCATTCTCTACAAGACTCGGCACTATGAGCCAAGAAAGTCTAGGGAACAGTGCCAAGTCTCGGGATCCTCTGTTTCAGGCCCACTTGCCTCACCAGTCTCTCCGAAAATATACATACCATGAATTCCAAGCCAGGAGTGCGAAGTGAACGAGTTGGGTCCAAGGATGATGATCTAGTAAGTACTCTGAGATGCCACCATGGCACAGTCCATCGAATCAAGGGGTTGCCTTCCCCTTTCAGCTTATTTTCCCAGTAGTTGGGAATCCTCGTGAAATCAACCATGTAGAGTCGGGTCCTCATGGTAATTGACCGAGCACGATATCCTTGCACATTAACTGGGGGCTCGATCAATCGCAGGCACTCCATAAACCATATCTGGAGCAAGCAAGAATGTAAAAAAAAAAAGAAAATAAAATAAAAAGAAAAAGACAAACGAAAGAAAAAAAAGGGAAAGAAAGGAAGGGTTCTTACCTGCAAGATGATAGGACTCCCCAGATATGGAAGCTCTTGATTAGCCTTTCTGTTATCAAGGCCAAGGATAATCTCCCCTAAGCAAAGGCAAGCTAGGCTCTTGCACAGCTCCATTTGTTCCACCAAACTCAAGATAAGAGGATCCCCTCTCATCTCCTTGTCAATGTGCCCTTGGAAAATATAGCCATGCAGTAGGCAAAACCTAAAGGCCCTGCGCCTCGAAACATATGATAAAGAAGGGTCTTCCCTATTTATGAATTAATCCATAAAGTCATGCATACGGACACATTTTGAGGTAACATATCGGTCTACCTCAGCTTTAACCAATCCAAGGAGGTCCCTGAATTTCTTCTTATACCCTTGAGAGCTAAGGGGTATAATTGGTGCATCTTCTGGGTTTCATCCTCCAATTACAACAATTTCTTCAGGGAAGGGACAGATATCGCCTCCAGGAAAGGCAAATACATGTAAATCTAGTCCCAATATTCAAGACACGAATCTAGGAAGGGCCTTACAACTTTCACCAACTTGAAGCTCAAAATTGTCCCTAAATTGTAGGCACCCATGTCATGTTTCTCAACATGGGTAAACTCATTTGCCCATTCTTTGAGACGGTTTAATTTTCATAGGCATCCATAATATTGAAAGATTTTAAGATTAGAGAACTTTTTATGTGAGAGACGGATTATTGAAGGAAGAGTTGTGTGAATAAAACCTTCAACCGAGCTCGCTATATAAACTATTCGTCTTTTCCTAATTTTAACCGGGGTCTGATCAGCCCGGGAAACGACGCATCAACAGCTACGCCCTTTCGAAAAGTACTTTTTATGGATCATAATCTATAATCATATTATATCATAATCATAGTACTCTTCGAAAGGGCATGTATATTATAACTGGGTATCATAATCATATTATATCATAATCAAAATACCTTATGCTATTACTAAGTCTCATGTATTCTAATCAATCAAGCTATCCCTACAATAATAATACAATACATTTCCTCTCCCTTTTAGATTTTTTTCATGGTATCAGAGTCTCGTGCTCTAGATAAAGCTAACACCTCGGAGTAGATCCTTCGACCAAAAGTTATAACAACCACCCCAAACAAAATTTTTAGCTTATATCCAAAACCCGACTTTGTTTGTCCTATATCTAAAATCGACTTTGTAAATATTCATCTTATATACTATGTTGTTTTGTATAATACTTACAACTGAATTCTGAAATAAAGAATGTGCAGAACCCTTCAATTGGCTGCATAGCCATTTTAACTATAAGCACATATATTCCAATTAAGTTCTTAGACTTCGCTTCGTAGAAATTTTATATAAATCAGATAGGTTTATTCGAAATTACCAAATTATGATATATAAAACTTACAAAAGTTAAAAACTAGCTTCATGACATATTTGAGGTAAAAAGGACAAAACCCCATTAGCAACGTCAAATAAAATCTTAAAATTGATTTGTTGATACGCTCCTAACAAGCAAGGGCCTGGATCAGCAATGCTGAATATGGTCATACAAAATCCTTTATTTTTCATCTGGAACAAGTAATTATTATCCATGACCCAATTGACCTCGCCTTGTTGTCGAATCCTGGCGAAATGAAAACTCACGGAAGGAAATTTTTGAACATCACTAGGATACGTTGCATAACAAAGATCAGATGTTTCTAAGTCAGGGAAAGGTACAGGTTCCCAACCATACTTATCTCTAAAGTATTTGACCACTGCATCTTTTAGAGGGTTAAATGCACTTCTTGCTAAGAAGGTATAAGGTGCACCTGAGTCGACAAAAACTCCTTTAGTATATCCTATTGGATCATATTCGAAGATAGATGGGTCGATTGATAGTATAACACCACCTACACTAATTGCATTCAAGTACACATGATATTTTAACACCTTATTCATAGCAATAGATATAACTTCCCTAGTAGAATATCCACTAATTTGTGCTTCATC
Organism: Heliosperma pusillum; assembly: GCA_022085475.1. NCBI lineage: Eukaryota > Viridiplantae > Streptophyta > Magnoliopsida > Caryophyllales > Caryophyllaceae > Heliosperma > Heliosperma pusillum. The sequence continues at coordinate 150 of JAIUZE010024908.1, read as the reverse complement.
ACCAAAGTACATGTTTGAAATTCGCGAACCAGCCGCTAAACAATAAGAAAATCGGCCTTTAATTTGATTATTGTATTGTGATATGAATGATCTAGGACCAAGTGCAAGCCCATGTACACCAACTATAATATTTTTCACGCATGTTCTTAT
>JAIUZE010024904.1:0-15196 GCA_022085475.1 Heliosperma pusillum | reverse complement strand
AAACCCAAATAATGATCAACGAAATCAATTAATAGGATAAATGTTGCTACTTTAATTTAGATATCAAGGAAACTAAGTTAATAATCTAAATTAGCACAAGATTAATAATTATTAACACTATTGATCATATAATGAAAGTGAATAATAATCAAAGGCATAAAGAACAGGAAATTAAAACAATATTTGAAAGATAAAAGGTAAAGACAATCTAATAATCGATTAATCAGTAGCTTCAATAGTTGAACCAAGAAGAGAGGACTAGTTCCTGATACTAGATCTAGCATAATTAGACTTTTTTCATTCCAAGAAGCATAAATGTTATATAAAACCTACAAATTATGCTTATATAATGATTAGTAATAAACTAGATTAGGAAAGTAAGTAGTAGTGGTGGTGGTGGTGGAGAAAGAGGGAAAGGGCTTCTAGGCGATTTGAGCGTTTGTGAGGGAGTGTGTTGCCTTGCCTAGTGACGTCATCTTAGGGAGGTCGCCACCACTATAGAAACATTAGACCTCACATCGCCAGTCGTCGGTGGTTGGTTTGGGTGCTAGGGTTGTCTGTCGCTTTCATGTTGTCGGCTGTCTTTTTTGGGTGGTTACCGTCCTATCCTTCCCACCATTAATTGCGGTCGTTGGTTGTTGGCAATTATTGCTTTAGGATTTCCTTATTTTGTTGCGTTTAGGATTTTTCGTGTTTTCTTTTCTTTTTTGGGTGCCAGGCCGAAGGTAGTGTTGGTCCTCGTCGTTTGATTTGGAGGCATCTGTGCCGTTCTCCTATATATATATATATTGTTAGTGCATGTGTCTTTGGTGTTTCGTGGGTGCCCCTACTTGAGTGGTGTCGTTTTTGCCGTGGAAGTTCTTATTTTGTTGGTGCTCGTACTTTGCTGCCATCGGCTTCTTTAATGCCACCAGCTTCGTTATCGGTCATGGTGCTCCTTCTTGAGTTACTTGGCCGGTGAGCCCTAGGTTGTGCCTCGATTACACCCGATTTTGGGTGGTGTACTTGCCTTCTTTACAATTTCGTGCATGCATGTATACTAGTCCTATATTTGTGTTATTGTTTCGCGTTTTTGCGTTTCCGTTGCTCCATGCATGACATTGTTCGGCTCCATTTTTCTTTTTTTGAAGCTGTGTGGTTGTCAGAATGGTTGTGGTAACGGGCTCATTAAAACCTCCATGATCACCCACTTACGTAATCGGCTTTGTCGGGGAGATGCTCGGGTAATTACACGTCAAACTCTTTCCTCTAGTGATGGAGTTGCTAGATTTATACTATTAGATTTTCGTGATGGAGTTGCTAGGTTTATACTATTTGATTTTCCAAAACCGCCCTTCCTTCTTCATCGGTTGGTGAAGTTGTGGAGCCTGATTTACTTTGTGGTTAAGACGTGGCTTCTTTTCATCGTTGCGCATTATGAAATCCATCCATCCTTGGTGTCGTCTTAGGTTTTCTCGGGTTTCAAAAGGGCCTCTTGACGATGTGGCTGACTTTTCTGTTGACCTCTCTTGTTGTGTTAACCTTCTTGTGTTGCCTCTTTGTATATTTAAGACCTTCGACCCTAGGAGTAATCTTCAGTGTAGGACTGTTGTCAAGCGCCAGCGTTAGGAGAAGAGTATTTACAGTGCCATTCGTACTTGGAGTGTGCCTGGGGCCAATTTACAGCTTCTGCGAGAGACCTTGGCTAAGCTTTCTCCTTCTTTCGTGGTGGATAAGGACCTTTATACGAGTGAGCTTAATATTTGGCAGAGTAGGTGGAAGATTTGTGACGGTCATTATATTCTTGCTGTTCAGGTACTTTATTCTTCTGGCATTTCTCCTTATTATATTGGTACTTTAGAGGCTTTGAAAACCCTATTGTTCCTTCTCCCACCTTGCTGCCTTTGCCCGAATATCACCATCCCTTTAGTGCGCCCCGACTGTTGTTTTGGATATGGTTAGGAGTGTTTGGCGTGACACTTATTGTGGGAGGGACGGTGTTCGTGCCCATCACCTTTTAGATTGTTTGAATGAAGTTGTTGTTGCTGTCTCTGATGATTTGATCTCGCCTATCTTTCGGGTGCTTAACCTTTTTTCTTGAGGGCATATTTCCACAGGTTCTAGGTGAGTACATTGTTATTTCTCCGTTCACCCCACTTATTAAATCTGGCGGTAGAACTCGTCTTATTGATGTGGGTACGATTTAGAGATGCCTTGTCACTAAGGTTGGCGTTTTTTATCGATCCTTCGTTGTGTGGTAATTTTGATGGTCTCCAGTTCAAGGTTGGGGTATCTCATGGAGGAGATGCTATTTTGTATGCCTTGAATTGGTTTGTTGAGGATTGTGGTAACGACGTAGGCCTTTCCATGTTGTTGGTTAACTTCCAAAATGCTTTTAAATTGGTCATGCAACTGTGAGATTATGTTACGAGATGTTCGTCGTCATTTTCCTATTCTCTCCCGTTGGGTTAAATTTTGCTATTCTAGTTGCAGCAGGAGCTCACCCAAGGGGCCTTGATGATCAAGCCACAAGCAAAACAAGCATGACCCCAAGACCCCCTCAGATGGAAGCTCGAGTTACAAGGTCCAAACAACAAGCCATGACAAGCCAAGATTAAGCCAAGCCAAGCCACGCCAGTGAGGAAGACAGTCCAGGGCTCAGCAAGCCATGCCAAGCCCCAACACAGTCCACATTACCCACACAAGACAGAAACAAAACCATTCAGGACCTGGCAGACCAATCAGCAAACCCTGCACTTAGGAGGTACACCAGGGCATCCCAACCACCCCCACCATGGCCTACCATCAAGCCAACCCACTAAACTACAAGTTTGTCCAGGATAACCCCTTTTGAAGTCTAGCAAAAATTCAAGTAACAAGCACCCCAAGCTAGAGTCAGTGAACATTAAAGCAGAGAAGGTACAAGTCAGAGTGTGGCTTCCTTTTGTTTAAGTCAACTTGTCCTCGTCCAAGGCAGGTCTTATCTAAGTCCTAATAAGATTAGAGAGTCCCAAGGAGCAACAAAACATCCAGGGCAAGGTAGCAAGACAACAAGAACAACAGAATTCCATTTCAGGAAAGATCCAAAGGCTGCTTTACTACTTTTTGCATTAGTCTGTTTTCTATGCTTTTGTGTCTGTACTTTATAGTTGTTGAGCTCGTCCTGTTGTGAGGCTCTTAATTAGTGTCTGTTGTAGTAGTTTAAATCCTATGCTGGCCCTTGGATGATCTGTACATCCAATGGTTCACAAGATATCAGCCTCCCTATATAAGGAGGTCTTTGTATGTTGTTTTAATTAGACTTTATGAATGAATTAACTTTGAGAAATCCCTCAAATCTTTCAAACTTGTGCTAAGAGCTGTAGTTTGAGTCAAGCCTGATACATCTACAAGGTGTTTGATCAGTGTCTTGCTTTGTGAGTCAAGTTAAATCTGTGCTTTGCTGTGATTAGCTTGCTTGTTGTTGAGGCTAAGTTTGGAGTGTTTGTGCTTTGCTGTAACACTTGAAACCTGTCTCTGAACTAGTCTTTGAGTCCCTTCTCTTGTGCTATGCTGTAGGGGAGCTTCTCTAAGTCATATCCTTTGAATTTCAGTTGATATAAGTCACTCTCTCTAAAACAGCCCCCATTTCTGTCTGTGTTTGTTTTCAGTATAAGTAAACTTAGCTAAACTTCCCTTAAACTCACAAGTCATAGTAGTTTACACTCCAAATTGGTTATCAGAGTTTAGGTTGAGAGTCTTAGTGAGTTCATTTTCCCTAACTACATTTAAAAACACAAAAAATAGCCCAATGAGTGAAGAGAGACTGGCAGGAGTAGAAGCAAGGATGGAGGACCTGGCTGGGATTGTAACCACCCTAACCAGAACCCTGGATCAGGTAATAGGCAACCAGTTGCTTGCTGGAGGAAGAGGCAGAGGACGTGGAAGAGGCCAAGGAGGAGGCAGAGGAAGGCCACCTGATGATGAAGAGTATCCAGACTCAGATGACTCCACCAGAAGCAGAGCTTCCATTCACAGGCACATAGACAAGCATCTTAAGGTAGATATCCCTGAGTTTTCTGGTAGTCTTAATCTTGATGATTTGTTAGAATGGTTAACAGAAGTATAAAGGATCTTTGAGTACAAAGGATATAATGATTCTAAGTCTTTTAAAGTAGCCATCCTTAAACTGAAAGGGTATGCTTCCCTTTGGTATGAAACCATGAAAGGGTTAAGGGCTAGGGAAGGAAAAGAACCCATCAAATCTTAGACCAAACTAAAAAAGAAACTGTTAGATAAATTTGTTGCTAAGGATTACACCCAGGATCTGTTTATTAAGTTGTCTAAGTTGAAAGAAGGAGACAAACCTGTTGAATCTTATCTGAGAGAGTTTGAACAGCTCACCTTGCAGGTCTAGATAAGAGCATTGCTAACAAGGTTAGGATGCAACCTCTGTGGTCATTTGATGATATTGTTAACTTATCCCTGAGAATTGAAAAGATAGGGAAGACTAAGTCTGTTACACCAAAACATGTTAGGCCTTTTCAAACCAGACCTTACAGTGGATTGAGGACCATGGATACCCCTAAGACAGCACCCCCACCCACCTTAGACAAGGGAAAAGGCATCATGGGTCAGAAGCCAAGCACCTCAATGACAGAGAACAGAATTAGGTGTTTCCAATGTCAGGGTTATGGACATTTCAGGAAGGATTGCCCTTCTAAGAAGACCTTAACTATAATGGAGGTTGAGACTTGGGAGAAAGAAGGCCTAGTTGAGTATGAGAGGGATGAGCCTGAGGTTGAAGAAGTGGTGAGTGAGGAAGAAGAGTCTAGTCAGGAGGCAATAGTGGCACTCCCTGACACAGGCCACAACTTAGTCCTATGGAGAGTAATGCATTCACAACAGATACCTTTGGAGGAGGTTAAAAGGTCCCTCATTTTCAGGAGCAGATATACCATACAAGGGAGGGTTTGTAACCTTATTATAGATGGAGGTAGTTGTACCAATGTGGCTTCTGTTACTATGGTTGATAAGCTGAAGTTGAGCACTCAAGATCACCATCACCCCTATAAGTTGAGATGGCTGAGTAAGGGAGCAGAGGTTAAGGTGGATAAGCAATGTATGGTCCCATTCTCCATTGGAAGTGTGTACAAAGATGAAGTATTGTGTGATGTGGTTCCAATGGATGCCTGTCACTTGCTATTAGGAAGGCCATGGGAGTTTGATAAAAGCTCCATACACCAAGGAAGAAGCAACACCTATTCCTTCAAGCATGGGAGCAGGAAGGTGACATTAGCCCCCTTGCCACCACATCAGAAGAGCTATGGGAGGCCAAGTATGGCTGAAGACTTTAGTGGAGTCTTGTTTCTGTCTGAGTCAGCAATGGTCAAAGAGTGTAGTGAAGAGCAACCTATATTGATGTTGCTATCAAAGGAAGTTCAGGAAGGAGAGTCTAAGGTAATCCCTGCAGAAGTTAAGTCCCTCATTGATTAGTTCAAGGAAGTGTTCCCAGAGGAACTTCCTGATGGCTTACCCCCTTTAAGAGGAATTGAGCACCAGATAGACCTTGTGCCAGGGTCTGTGCTACCTAATAGGCCAGCATATAAGTGTGATCCCAAGGCTACACAAGAGCTGCAGAAACAGGTTGGGGAGTTGATGAGCAAAGGTTTTGTAAGAGAATCCTTAAGTCCATGTGTTGTACCTGCATTACTGGTTCCTAAGAAGGATGGGACTTGGAGGATGTGCATAGATAGCAGGGCTATCAATAACATCACAGTCAAGTACAGGTTTCCTATACCTAGGCTTGATGACATGTTGGATGAGCTGAGTGGCTCAAGGTTCTTTTCTAAGATTGATTTGAGGCAAGGTTATCATCAATTGAGGATCAGAGAAGGAGATGAGTGCAAAACAGCCTTCAAGACAAAGCATGGCCTCTATGAGTGGCTTGTTATGCCCTTTGGCCTGTCAAATGCCCCAAGTACCTTCATGAGATTGATGACAGAAGTGCTTAGGCCTTGCCTAGGGAGATTTGTGGTGGTATACTTTGATGATATTCTCATCTACAGCAAGAGCAAGGATGATCATTTGAGGCATCTTGAGGCTGTGTTTGAGATACTTAAGGAGAGTAAACTCTTTGGGAAGCTTGAGAAATGCACCTTTATGACTGAGGAAGTCAAGTTTCTAGGATATGTGGTGTCTGGTAAAGGCATTTCAGTAAATCAAGACAAGATCATTGCAGTTCAGTCTTGGCCTGTTCCTAAGAACATTACAGAAGTAAGAGGATTTCATGGCCTAGCATCTTTCTATAGGAGGTTCATTAAAAACTTCAACACTATTGCAGCACCCCTCACTGAATGAATGAAGAAAGGAGAGTTCACTTGGACTGAAAATGCCTTGCAAGCTTTCAAATACATGAAGAAACTGTTGTGCAGTGCACCTATCCTCAGGTTACCTGATTTTAATTGCCTATTTGAAGTTGAATGTGATGCAAGTGGAGTAGGAATTGGAGCTGTCCTTATCCAAGAAAAGAAACATGTAGCTTATTTCAGTGAAAAGCTAAGTGGTGCCAAGCTGAGCTATTCTACATATGACAAAGAGTTCTATGCTCTTGTCAGAGCTCTAAGGCATTGGAGTCATTACCTGAAGCCCAAGCCTTTTGTCTTACACTCTGATCATGAGGCATTGAAGTACATAGGAGGCCAGCATAAGCTCAGTCATAGGCATGCTAAATGGCTGGAGTTCCTCCAGTCATTCACCTTTTCTAGCAAATACAAAGAGGGAAAACAAAATGTGGTGGTTGATGCATTGTCTAGGAGGTACACTCTGCTATCAACCATGGAGCAGAGGGTTATTGGCTTTGAATTCATGAAGGACATGTATCAAGAAGATCCAGACTTTGCAGAAGATTGGTTAGCACAGAAAGAGGGTACAAAGACCATTGATTCACCCTACACTCTACAAAATGGATTCCTGTTCAAGGGAAACAAGCTCTGTGTTCCCAGAGGGTCTTATAGGAGTCTATTGATCAAGGAAGTGCATGGAAGTGGCCTTGAAGGACACTTTGGGGTTCAGAAGACTGTGGACATACTACAAGATCAGTTTTACTGGCCTAAGATGATGGGAGAAGTCCAAATAGTGCTCAAAAGGTGTGGAGTTTGTCAAAAAGCCAAGAGTTCATTTCAAGTAGGACCTTATACCCCCTTACCAGTCCCATGTAGGCCTTGGAAAGATGTAAGAATGGATTTCATAGTAGCATTGCCTAGGACAGCAAGAGTGAAAGATTCTATCATGGTGATGGTGGTGGATAGATTCAGCAAGATGGCACATTTCATTGCATGTAAGAAGACTGAAGATGTTGTGAGTGTGGCAGAGCAATATCTTGATGAGGTGGTGAGGTTACATGGAGTTCCAAGGACTATTGTATCTGACAGAGACACAAAGTTTATGAGCCAATTCTAGAGAACATTGTGGAAACTACTTAATACAAGGTTATTGTTCAGTACCTCCCATCATCCTCAAACAGATGGGCAAACTGAGGTGACCAACAAGACCTTGGGAAGGATCTAGAGGTGTATAGTCAGCAAATCTCTCAAGGATTGGGACTTAAAGCTGGCTCAAGCAGAGTTCTCTTTCAATAGAGCTCCATCAGCAGCCACAGGCCACTCCCCCTTTGAAGTGGTCTATGGTACTAACCCCTTAATGCCTTTGAATTTGTCTAATGTGTGCAGGTCAGAGATCCACTATGATGCCAAGAAGAGGGTGGAACAAATGCTAAAACTCCATGAGTCAGTCAGAAAACAAATTGAGAAAACCAATGATCTATACAAGGAGAATGCCAAGGTTCCTAAGGCCAAGAAAGACTTTGCACCAGAAGATTTGGTGTGGATCAACCTAAGGAAAGAAACATTCCCTTCCAAGAGAAAGAATAAGCTAGAGCCAAGAGCAGATGGTCCTTTTCAAGTCATAGAGAAGATAGGCCCTAATGCTTACAGAATTGATCTACCAGGAGAGTATGCAGTCCATGGAACATTCAATGTTGGGGATCTTAGTCCCTTCTATGAAGACTCTCAGGGAGAGGAAGACACAGGCTTGAGGTCAAGCCCTTTTCAACCTGGGGAGGCTGCAGCAGAAGCTCACCCAAGGGGCCTTGATGATCAAGCCACAAGCAAAACAAGCCTGACCCCAAGACCCCCTAAGATGGAAGCTCGAGTTACAAGGTCCAAACAACAAGCCATGACAAGCCAAGATCAAGACAAGCCAAGCCACACTAGTGAGGAAGATAGTCCAGGGTTCAGCAAGCCATGCCAAGCCCCAACACAGTCCACATTACCCACACAAGACAGAAACAAAGCCATTCAGGACCTGGCAGACCAATCAGCAAACCCTGCACCTAGGAGGTACACCAGGGCATCCCAACCACCCCCACCATGGCCTACCATCAAGCCAACCCACTAAACTACAAGTTTGTCCAGGATAACCCCTTTTGAAGTCTAGCAAAAATTCAAGTAACAAGCACCCCAAGCTAGAGTCAGTGAACATTAAAGCAGAGAAGGTAAAAGTCAGAGTGTGGCTTCCTTTTGTTTAAGTCAACTTGTCCTCGTCCAAGGCAGGTCTAATCTAAGTCCTAATAAGAGTAGAGAGTCTCAAGGAGCAACAAAACATCCAGGGCAAGGTAGCAAGACAACAAGAACAACAGAATTCCATTTCAGGAAAGATCCAAAGGTTGCTTTACTACTTTTTGCATTAGTCTGTTTTCTATGCTTTTGTGTCTGTACTTTATAGTTGTTGAGCTCGTCCTATTGTGAGGCTCTTAATTAGTGTCTGTTGTAGTAGTTTAAAACCTAAGCTGGCCCTTGGATGATCTGTACATCCTATGGTTCACAAGATATCAGCCTCCCTATATAAGGAGGTCTTTATATGTTGTTTTAGTCAGACTTTATGAATGAATTTAACTTTAAGAAATCCCTCAAATCTTTCAAACTTGTGCTAAGAGCTGTAGTTTGAGTCAAGCCTGATACATCTACAAGGTGTTTGATCTGTGTCTTGCTTTGTGAGTCAAGTTAAATCTGTGCTTTGCTGTGATTAGCTTGCTTGCTGTTGAGGCTAAGTTTGGAGTGTTTGTGCTTTGCTGTAACACTTGAAACCTGTCTCTGAACTAGTCTTTGAGTCCCTTCTCTTGTGCTATGCTGTAGGGGAGCTTCTCTAAGTCATATCCTTTGAATTTCAGTTGATATAAGTCACTCTCTCTAAAAGAGCCCCCATTTCTGTCTGTGTTTGTTTTCAGTCTAAGTAAACTTAGCTAAACTTCCCTTAAACTCACAAGTCATAGTAGTTTACACTCCACTAGTCATGTCGGGCTTTATTACGGCAAGTACAACTTATGGTCTTGTCATAAGGTGTAGTAGGGCGACCTTTTGGGTCCTTTTCTTTTTGCTTTGGTGTTGCATCCTTTGATTTGTAAGATTCGAGACTCTCTTGACTTGAGTTTGCAGGCTTGGTACTTGGAAGACAGCACTATTGTTGGTGATACTTTGGTAGTGGGGAAGGTTCTTGAACAGATTATGGAAGATGATCCTCGATTGGGGCTTCATCTTAATGTTGGTAAAATTGATGTTTTTCGGCTTACGGAAGATCCGAGGAGCAGGCCTCCTAGTGTTTTCAGCTTCCTACTGGCAGGCCACTATGTGGTGTCAAAGTCCTTTGTGATCCCGTGAGTGTGTGGCATGTTTACAGTAGTGAGCTTGTGGTGAAGAGAGTGACTAGGAGCATCAAGCGTATGGATTTTGTTGCTAGGATTGAGGATCCACAATGCGAGTTGTTTTTACTTTGGGTCTGTACTGGTATTTCTAAGCTTAGTTTGCTTTAAGTACTAGTTCGCCAAATGTGTTACCAAACAAGCACATTTGGTCTATCCTAAGCTTATCTACTCCAGCTTACAAGTCCATCCAATCGCATAAAGAAGGTGCCCACACCATCAAACCGCGATTTCTTCTCACCATTACCACTAGCCTATCCAACCACCCTTCTATGTCGCCTGCTTATGACGCCAACTCCAAAACATAAGGAAGTGACACTCAAGGTTGTTCCAATCTCTTTGGATTTTAGATTTTTTTTTTTGCGTATAAATACAAAAATCTACGGGTTGGCTCCCGGAAGCACTTTTGTTTTACGTTGTTGGCTCAACATCTAGAGGAATGGTAAAGCCACCTAACTAAAGCCGAGATAGAAAGCTTAACTTAACTTACCAAGAGGAATGCAAGAAGAAGCACGAAGGCGAGATTTGACATGGATAATCTGTGTACCTTTTCCAGAGCCCTTGCGGCGAGTCAACTTATTAAACCAAGCCTTCGACTTACCTCTAGACGCCGTCACATCCTCATGATGATCCCACAAGATGACACACTTATTTCCCTGGGACACGTTGCTCGAAATTGGAGAATTTCGGTACTTTGATAAAACATGATTAGTAGAGGTGTCTATAACACATAAAGAATGGACTGCGTGAGAATAGGATTGGGGTTTATTGATCGAAAATTTAACAACAATCCCATCAAATTTCATGGTAAGAGAACCTTTTGGGACATCAATTTTAGTCCCCGAAGTTCTTAATGGTCTCCCTAAAAGATGGGGATATCACCAACCACACTCTTCATGTCAAGAACACAGAAGCCAGCATGAGAGACTACCAACCATGAGATTCTCCACAACCCCTTTAAGATGGAAACTAGACATGTTAGCCAACTGAATTACTACACTAGTGTCTTTCAAATGTTCAAAATTGAGTTTTCATAAAAAGAATAGGATGATATTAATAGATGCCTCTAAATCTAACATAGTATTTTCAAACCTAAGGTCTCCTATGAAATAAGGGATATCATACAACCACGGTCATTATATATATACTTAGGGGGCAACTTTTTTTGGAAAAGTGCCGACACATATTCGATAATGTTCCTCTTAAAACCCTTACTCTTTGGTTCACTTTGTTTTCTCTTATAAGTACAAAGATTTTTCAAAAACTTAGCATAGCGACGTACGTCTTACACAAAATTAAAAGTGGAATATTTACCTTGCAATGAAAAAAAAGTCTCATATATATCACTTCTTAATATTTCGCTTGGATTTGAGAGCTTTCGGAAAAGAAATCTCCGGTTCATACACTGACAATGGTTGCTCCTTCACATATTCATCAATATATTCTTGTAATTTCTCTTCCTCTTCATGGATAGTTGGAGTTTTAATAAGATTTTTCTTTTTCTCCGCCTCCTCCAATTGTCTCCTATTTCACAGACATAACACTTATATTCTCTTTTGGCATAATAGATTGGCTTAGCAACTTTCTCGTATCTCTCGCCTCTAATCTATTAATAGCAGTAGCCATTTGACTCGCCTGATTCTCCAAGTTTAGAATACCACAATTGTTTTTAGGCTAATTTGGCTAGTTACCGAAGCACGGATCATCTCCTCAGTCGACATTTGGTCACTAGATGGAGGATGTTGTTGAGGTACGAATTGGAATTTAGGTTGACCAGAATGGTTACCTTGTTTCATTTGTTTGGTGTTTTGAGAATTACTCATGAGATTTCCGCCGAGCATTGTAAGTGTTAGAGAAGGGATCTCACTTCTTTTGAGGTGAGATGTCCCATACTCCATTCACCTCTTTTTTAGAGCCTTCTTGCATATCATGACAGTACTCACTCAGATTCCCCTTTGCTGATCAAATTTCACACGTCATAACCTGCTGGTTTCCCATCATCATATCCCTTACAAGGAATGTCAAAGTGTCCACATTTTCCTCTATATTGGAGCTAGAACCCACGACGTGAACACCACACTTGGCGTATTTCCTACAGAATTCTCGTGTATTCTCAGCTAATTTATTAATTATTGAAGTTGCTTCAGCTAGACTCTTATTCACGATTCCTCCACCACATGTTGCGTGAACAGTATGAGAATCATCCGGGATGATACCACCGCATAAGTACATAATAATGTCTTGGAAATTGTACCAATGGTGTACCACATACATTTTTAAACCTTCCCCAATATTCGTACATGGACTACCTATCTTTTTATTCGACATTACTAATCTATTTCTTCAGTTGGGAGGCTCAGGATGCAAGGAGGTATTTTTCAAGGAATACCTTTTTATCTTCACCCACGTATCTATACTTGAAGTTGACAAGTAATATAACCAGTATTTTGTAGCTTCCTTAAGTGAGAATGGAAAAGCGCTCAATTAAGTTGCTCACAGTAACTGTAGTGGGTTTCATGCTTGAGAAAACGATATGAAAATATGACAAATGCTTAATAGGGTCTTCGCTACTTAAGCCATGGAATGATGGCAGTTGATGAATAAACCCTGACTTTAGTTCAAAGGTTGCATTCTATCCTAACTCAGGAAAGGTAATGTACAACGGCTTTTGCGTAAGATTGGGAGTTCTAAGTTCCTTAATGGTATGCACCATATTTAAAGACTTGTCGAACCCTTCAGAAATCTCAGAATTTTCAGATTCGAATAGTAACCTGTCGATCTTGTTGCCTTCAAACACAAAAACTATTGCACCTTGTTTGTTCTATCGAAACATGAAAAGAGTATGTTCAATCTCTGGATAAAAAAATATCCACAAAAGAGGACTACTTGGATTCATACGCAGAAACAAGAAAGAAAAGCAAAAGCGTTATAGCTAATTCATATACCGAGGAAGCAGAAAAGTTGCGGAATTAGAAGCTTACCTTTAGTAACGCTTCTCACAATGAATCCAATTGATAAAGGGGCTAATTATACTAATTTTATTGCAATAATTAGAGGTAATTCAAGGGTATACTCTTACGTTTTTCTCCCTATATAATCTCTTTTGGTCTCACAATTGGGGAAACATGCAATACTCTGAAACTTCTACACTCACAGTGATTTGGGAGTGGAATTATTGGTACAAGTGGTAAAGGATTTTTGGTGGTATAAAGACTAGTTCGAGTAGGTGGCTATCTACTCCACGAGAAAGCATAAATGCGCATACCAAGTAAGGCGTCAAAACTGAGTTGGGTCCGTATTTTCAGTACATATTAATGAGTTTTTTCTCTACTCCTTAACCTTTTGTTTGACTTTTAATTTTATCTCTTTAATGATGAACTTGATTGAGAATATTTATTGTCATTGTTATTGAGATTTTTTGAATTTCGAATTCGTTTCGTTTATCAGGTTATATTTGAGATTGTTGTTTAAAATCACCCTTAGTTTATTGTTGTCATCAATTAATACATTAGGGTGTGATTTGTAGATAGTACATTATTATTTGTCCTAGACTAAATTATTTACCAAAGGTAGCAACTAATCGGAATTAGAGCTTGCGACATAGTAATAATATCGGTTGGAGTATAACTTAGTCGCAGTTAATTTAACAGTTAATTGTTTCATAAGACAAGAGCTAATCAGTCTTAAAGCTACTTAACTAAAATTGTTGTGTTCTAATACGCATAGAGATAGATAAGTAAGGGCTAATTTCATGCTACTATACAAGATTACATATTCATAATCCCATATCTTCTAGTAAAATGAATACAAGTTTTCTAGATTAAATTGTCATAACCGATTTTTAGCCTAGTCTAAGTTGTGAATCGGATTATAAGAGGCCAAGCGAAGAGAATTTTTCTACTAAAATTCTTATCATTAACCTGACGAACTGAACAAAAAAGTTAATTGAAATGAATTGGTTAATTGATCGAATATTTTTACTATGGGCTTAGTTGGATGCTTGTTTTCACTTGTGTTTTATTTTATCCTAGTGTTCCTTGTATTGAGGAACTTTAAAGTCCCCCCACCCCACAACAGATTTGTGAGTACATATTCTTTAATCTGTGTGAGCTAGTAGTCTATCGCACATACCTCTCTGTGGGATCTATACCTTACTACCTTATATTACTTAAATTTGAATATGTTTTCATCGGAAAGTTATGGTTTTATAAATATGAATTTGTGTACGCATAACAACACGTACCAGTAGTCAATGTACTCGGTCAAGTTGTAACACCCGGAAATGTACCCTATTTTTCTAATAGAAATATTTTACGAAATCGTTTCAGCAATTTTAAGTTTTAATTTATAATTTTAAGTTCCGAGTCGAATTTTGAATTTCCGAGTTCGTATTTGGAATTTCTGCGAGATTCCATGAAAAAGCCGTCTTAAGGCGAGTTTGACTTTTTGGTTGACTTTTCCTTACTTATACTCTAATTTCCTTAACCTAATTCTTCATTTAACACAAATCAAGCACACAACCCCCTTTCTTCTCCCTTAAGAAATCTCATCTTTTCCCTCTTTGAATTCAATCTTAGAATTGGCGTAGTTTCTTCGTTACTCGATAGAATTTACGTAAGTTCATCTTATTCTTCCTCCCGTACCTTCCTCGATCCGTATTGATAATAAAATTATCGTCTTTCTCGCTTTTTAAGCATTCCGTCTTTCTCAAGATGAACTTTATTCATCTTTTTACGATCTATTGTAGGTGGCGACCTCCAAGATCCCGACAAAGACTATTTCCTTATAGAAGAGGAGCTTGACGATCATTAGAGACGCTCAAAGGTAACGGTGAAGGGTTACTCGGTATTACTTACGTGTTTTACATGTTATATGCTAGAAAATCGTATTAGAATACGATTAGGAAGATTAGAAACCATGCTATGATTAGTAAATGATGTTATATGATGAATGTTGATGAATTATATGGATTCATTATGATTATTTGAAGTATATATGAGAATGGAAATGATTTGGAAATGAATTGGTTAAGTGGAAAAGGCTCTCGGGTGAACTGGGGTTCCCTGCCGGTCGACCGGCCGCCGGTCTGCCAACCGGCTGGGAACACTCCAGTAACTCATTTTGGAAACTTGTTTTTGCATGAAGAAGTGCTCCAGGCCGGCCCACCGGCCACCGGTCCATCCACCGGCCTGGAACACATCAGTATTGAAGTTTTGATTTTGGTGTGATTGGCTGTGCCGGTCGACCGGCCGCCGGTCGACTGACCGGCCCAGACCCCTTTCCTCTGTTTTTTGGGTTTTTGCCTGTGTTCTGAGCCGGCCCACCGGCCGCCGGTCTCCTGCCCGGCCTGGAACACGGCTGTATATTTTTCCTTCAACTTCAAAAACTCGTAATTTATATTAGTTCGCATGATCGGTTTATCATATAATTTTACGTAATGTATTATAATATTCATGTTTTGGATATATGATATCTCTTTCG
>JAIUZE010024898.1:0-10195 GCA_022085475.1 Heliosperma pusillum | reverse complement strand
AAAATGAGAGAAAAAGGTGAGGAAAGGGTATAAATATTAGGGTTTGATTGAGATTGGATTAGGTATGTATTAGTGATTTAATTAGTGGGGATGAGAGAGAGGGGGATTAACACCATCCTAATGACATTTTCTTGTTTTAATCTTAGCCATTGATCTTTAAGATCCAAGGGCCTCTAAGAGGACTCATGGACTCACTAAATGAAGGTGGACTTACATGATCCTTTGCTCCTTTCTCTCTCTCTCCTCCTCTATATATACTATATATAGATATAGGTATAACTATATATATAGAGTGATAGATAGATAGATATACTTAGATATATTATATATTATATATAATTATATTATATATATATATATATATATATATATATATATATATTTGAGATCCGCTGAGAAACACAAAGATATTGAGAACTGTGAGAACCCTCTCACAGCCGTTAGATCTCAATGAAATGAGGGGCTGAGATTAAGTCAGCTTACTCCCCAAACATCCCAACCCCCCAAACCTTGTCACCCCGTCATTTTGCAACTTTTCCAATCTCACTCCTCTATTTTTTTTCACTCACATCTAATTATTCTTTCTCCCTTCGATCTTAACATTCCCGACGCTTCTCAAATCTACTTCTCAATGTCCGGTTGAAGTCATTTATCAAAGATCCGACACCGGCAATTTCTCTCCTCAAAATCGCTTCAATCGCCATGACTGAGTTTTATTCATGCAAATCCAGGTAATACATTGATCAAACTAATAATGATTATAGTCCATACTTTCCCTAATTTGTTCATGCTTGTGATTTTTTCGAATGTGTTGTACTCTCAACTCTATTTTCTAGTATTTTTCTTTATTTAAGCCTATTGATTTGTTAATTTTTTTTGACAATTCTTAGTTTTCTGTAGTTGTAGGGAGAATCATGCTTGTCTCTAAATTTCAAGTTTTTATGTAATTAATGACGTTCGTAACCTATTGTTTTGTTAATTTGTTCACGTATGTAATTTTTACGGAGATTAAAGCATAAATCAGTGTTTTCATGTGTTAATCATCTGAACTTCCTTTACACCAACTAAGCTAATAGTTCGAAGGATAGACTTCCCTAAGTACATGAGTCAGCGTTTTTGGTACTCCATATCGCGCTTATGACCTTGTAATTGATGGGAGGTACGGTAACCAGAATAGCATGCAACTCGTTTGGTAGAATTCTGTATTAGCTTCATAAATCCAATTTTGTGTTGCATTATATTATGACTGGATTAAAGTTTGAGGTGAGAATTTCATGGTTGGCAATATTTTGCTAGAGCATCCAGTGTCTATATACACCAAGTAAACTAAGGTAATGCGAATTTGAGAAAAAGGTGGTCTTAACTTGCAGCTAGGTTGAACTTATGTATTTAATGTATGCTCGTATTTGAACTGGTCTGAATTTATTATTTGCCATAAGCCTATAACTCTATAAAGTTACGTATTTGAGTGCCATAGTAAAGTTTAGAAGTGCTGAATACTACTAGAAAGTTTTCTTTCTGGATTCTAGATGCTCACAAATATTGATTTGTTACATAAAAAAAAAAAGTGGACCTGGCAGTCACAAATTACGATACCTCAAAAACGTTTTCTTTCTCCTAAACTCATGTTCCCATTGTAAGATAAGCACAGAACAACCTAATCCACTTGCAAACCCTTTTCGTCCTACGTAAGAGTTCACTGCTTTACTCAGCTTTCTTTAGGTATCTTTTTGTCTTTAGGTGCATGATAAGAAGTTGTATGTGCATTAAAAAGTTCTTTAGGTGCATAAGTTATTTCTTGTTTCACTCATCCTCTCGAAAGGATTCACTCTAACCCCTTTAGGGTGTCTTTTTGTCCTACCGCATGGGTGGCTAATCCTACCCTAAACCCTTTTTCGGCCAACTTAAGGACATTATTCCCCCTAATTTAAACATGTTCCATTATAAGGGAAACAATTTAGGGTTTGAATAAGCGAATCCGCGTAGCGGGGCCGCCTAATACAATCATAAACCATTTCTCGTCCTACTTAAGGACACGATTCCCCCTAATTTAACCCCACCCCTTTGAAATGGTTCACCGTGCCCCTTTTACGGTGACTTTATGTCTTTAGGTGCATGATAAGAAACTGTATGTGCATTAAAAACTTCTCTAGATACATCAGTTAGTTCAAGTTTCACTCATCCCCTCGAAAGTTAGTTTTTGTGGGGACGCCTATTCCAACCCTAAACCATTTCCCGTCGTACTTAAGGACACTATTTACCCTAATTTAAACCCATCCCCCTCTGCCACTTTATGGCGTCTTTTTGTGTTTAGGTGCATGATAAGACGTTGTATGTGCATTAAAATATTCTTTAGGTACATCAATTAATTCTTGTTTTACTCATCCCTTTGAAAGGGTTCACTCTGCCCCTTTAGGGTGTCTTTTTGTCTTTAGGTGCATTATATGAAGTTGTATATGCATTAAAAAGTTCTTTAGGTACATCAGTTAATTCTTGTTTTGCTCATCCCCTCGAAAGGGTTCACTCTAACCCCTTTAGGGTGTCTTTTTGTCTTGGTGTTGTTTGATTAACTTTCTCCGTAAAGGGTTTAGGGTAGGATTAGCCAACTCATCTGTGGGGTTGGCTTATCGTACCCTAAACCCTTTTTTTGTCCTACTTAAGGACATTATTCTCCTTAATTTATACATGTTCCCATCATAAGAGAAGGGATTTAGCGTTAGAATAGGCGGGTCCACGTAGCGGGGCCGTCTAATCCAACCCTAAACCCTTTCTCGTCCTACTTAAGGACATTATTCTCCTAATATAAATTGTATGCTCAGCCACCTATTCCAATCCCGTCATACGTAAGGACATTATTCCCCCTAATTTAAACCCGCCCCCTCGAAAGGGTTCACTCTGCCCTCTTTAGGGTGTCTTTTTCTCTTTAGGTTCATGATATGAAGTTGTATGTGCATTAAAAAGTTCTCTAGTTACATCAGTTAGTTCTATTTTCACTCATCCCCCCAAAAGTTAGTTTTTCTTATTGTACTAAGATCTGCCATTATATATGAACAGATATGAAGAAACTAAATGCAAGAGGTGATAAAGATGGTTAAAATACAAGTAAGTCAAAGAGCTCTCCCACTATGAGAGATGTTGTCATCCAAAAGAAAAAAAGAGATGATTTTTCCTTGGACTAGGGCGAAACCTTTATATTTTAAGACAAGAATGTCACCAAGGTTGTTGTTAACATTTATCCATTCAGATGTAATGGTTTAAAGTGCATGCTAAAACCGTCTTGGTATTTTTTATATATAGTTGGAGATGAAGAAGTGGATTGTACATGTGACCCATAGATGAATAATTTGTGGTTACATATATATATTTTTCATGCATAGTTTTTAGATAAAGGGACGCTTTTTTAAGTGCTTCTTTGAGTGTAATTTTTTAATGCTATGCTTGTTCTCAAAGACTTAGGTTCATTTAAATGGGTAGTAGCGCGTTTTGTCTAAACTCTCTTCCAAGTGAAATATGTGGTACTAGGTAGTTTCTTAAGGGATCTAGTTTCATTTGAATGAGTAATAGGTTCATTTGAATGGGTAATAGGTTCATTTGAATGAGTAATAGTTTTATTTAAATGGATAGTAGATGTGTTAACGTTTGCATGATATTAGAATAACATCACAAATCATTATAATCTAGGTACGTTTCTGTAAAAATATATGTTCGTTTATAAGTGGAGTATATTCATTTCTTAATATTTTTGTACGGTCTGAGAATTAAATCACGTTTTTTAAAAGACCCGGGTTCATTTATATGGGTCATAGATGCATTTCGTAATACGTTTGTACTCCCTTCATATCTTATTGATGTTTCCACTTTATTAAAATATTCCTTACATATATTCAAAAATTGGGAAATCGTGAAAAAACAAAGGGAATGATCTTAACATAATATAACTAGTCATTATACATCAGCAACTAAACACAATTCACATCCGCTACTTACGTAAATACAAAATAGTTTTTAGGTAAATCTTAAAAACGAAAAAATAAAATAAATAAGCAGTGATAACCCTTACAAATAAAACTAAAATAAATTGCAGCATATAAACATATAACATAATGATTAAAAGCTCCCTCTTTTGTGCTCATATGTTTCAAATTTCCAGCAAGAATATCACATTAATCTGAACTTTGATGATCGTATTGACAATGGAAAAGTGCTTCGTATCACAAAATAGTAGGAAGCTGCAAACAATAACGAGGTTATATTAAAATGTCACTGCTGCAGTTTTAAACAAAATAATCAACAAAGTTAAATAAGAAGAAATCTTGTCACTCAGGTTTCTTTTATATTTAACAAGGCAAATACATAGTAGTTGGCGACCTTGCACTTCCGCTTCCCATTACTCAGTAATACGAAAAATTCATAAATCTATAAATTGCTAACATAATAAGAAACAACTAAAAGGAAAATTCATAAGAAAGGTTTCACAAGTACATTTGCTCAGCACCGTCCTATACAATGTCGAAGCCTTGTTGCTAGGAACCAAATTTCAAATTTGGCAATCAAATGACAACCTTGGGGTAATCCGCCTATTATTGGCCTATTATTGGGAACCGTTGAATTAATCTCTATATACTCCAAAACTCACAACACAAAGTTACTTCCGAAACAAAATTGACCAGTGAACTTCTAATTCATGCATTAGTCTCCTGAATTTTATACGAAAAAAAAGGTACTTCCAATGCTCTTATACTTGAAAAGATTGATTGTTATCCTTCATATGTATACCAATGGTAAGAATTGAAGGTCATGCAAATGTAGCTTCTACCAAAAACCAACATTTGGATGACAACCATACACACCGGAACCCCAAAAGTATTTCCTATTCGATATAATGGAACAAAGGGAAAGGGAGTACTAAGTTCTCATAATCAACACTACAAACAAATCCAGATTACCAAATTCACGAAATTGAGTTCCCGATTTTAGGATTTTAGCAAATTGGGGTAATTTCTCAATTCTCCCAACCCTAATTTACCAATTTCTGAACATAAACCCTAATTCACATAAATAAGTCAAAAATTTCAATTATGTACCCCAATTATACGTATGTAAAACTCGAATCAACGATTCGTCAACCGTAATTTGTTGACGAATTACTAAATTGCAAGCAAGTAAAGTAAATTTTTTTCTAAATGAATGGAGAAATTAAACAAACCTCATTGAATTTGATGCAGTGGTGAAATATGCGTTAGTTTTGCGGTTCCATTGATGAAGGAATCAACAAACAATTGCAGTTTGTGTTCAATTTAGGGAAGCAGCTTGGTGATCGGGGAGAGGGATGGTTATTGGACAGAGAAATCAATTTGGTTAAATGACTTGGGTGTGTATGGAAATTGTGGTATGATCTCACCCTTCATTTGTCTAAGATTCAAGGGTTGTGAGTAGACCTGGCAAACGGGTCAACCGGGTCGGGTTCGGGTCGGGCCAGTTCGGGTCGGGTCAGTTCGGGTCTTTCGTTAATTTCGGGTTAATTCGGGTCGGGTCGGGTTATTTCGGGTTTCGGGTTTGTTTCGGGTTAGTTGTCGGGTCTGTTTCAGGTCAACCGGGTCGGGTTATTTCGGGTCGGGTCATTTTCGGGTCAAAGAATAAGAGATAAAAGGCCATTTTAAGTCTTTTCGGTTCAGTTAAAGTTATGTTTTGTCGGGTCATTTTCGGGTTGAGTGGTTTTGGATCGGGTTATTTTCGGGTCGGGTCAGTTACGGGTCAAGAAAGATCGGGTCATGTTCGGGTCGGGTCGGGTCCAATCGGGTTTCGGGTCACATTCGGGTGTTGTAGTTCGGGTCAATTTCGGGTCACGGGTCGGGTCATTCGGGTCGGGTCAATCGGGTCGGGTTGCTTTTGCCAGGTCTAGTTGTGAGAGGTTCTCACAGTTCTCATTATGTTAGTGGTTCTCACCGGATCTTGACCCTATAAATATATATATATAGATTTAGGATCCGGTGGAAACGGTCACTCGGTGCAAAAAGTGGAAACATGCTAATAAAAATCCACGGCTCACACAAACCAAACCAAAACTTCCTGTCATTCCTCTCAACTCCCCTCTTACATCAGCATTTCTTATACACCAGCCACCACCGCCATCAACAACTTCGGACACACAACCACCACATAAAACCACTTCCACGGCTACCAACACCACACACATAACCACTCGGACGATTACAACCGGCGAATTTTTGGTGCTACCTATCGACTCAGATCTACTAGTAAATTCGTCATCAACTTACTCATTTGCTATTTTGAGTATCTAGGGGAAGCTTGGAGGTCACTAACAATGGCGGAAAAACGAGTAGAAAAAAGAACCACCACTTCAATGTACCTACTCTACTTTTCCATGTATCTAGCCACTATTTTAATGTACCTTCACATATATACACAAAATTAGTTGATAGGTACATTAAAATTCGTTTGAGATACACAAATATTCACTCATTTTGCTTACCCACACCAGCCGCCTCGCCCTGGTTTCTACTTCTTCTACCGTCGTCCCCAAGTGCTAGCAACGACCACCACAGCTCAACTTCTTGTCGTCGTCTAATTTTCACCGTCCCTCGCCGTCGCCGTCTGATTAATTAAATTGGATTAATGTCGTTGCAATTGAGAACCTGATGTACGATTAATGGCGACGGGAAGATGGATGTATTATTTATGTACGACTAATGGCGACGAGAAGGTGGTTGTGATGGTGGTTGGGGAAAGAAGTTTATTTGGATGCGTATTTGGGTTGTTTAGGGTGGTTCGTGGTCGCCGGCGTTGTACAAGGTGACTGGTGGAATGGTTGGTGACGTCGCCAACCTAGGTCGTGGCGGCTGCCGGCGACAGGTAGTAGTGCTTATGGGGGTTGGGTGGTGATATACGAAAGGGTTCAGTGAGTGAAAATGAAAAGAGTGGGTGAGTTGCTATGTGATTTGAGCCTTTTATAGTTCGTTTCCACTTTTTGCACCGAGTGGTCGTTTCCACCGGATCTTGACTCTATATATATATATATATATATATTAGGGAGAGAGAAGAGAGAGAGAGAGAGAGTAGAGAGAGAGAGAGAGTAGAGGATATATTATATAGTATATAGATATATATATAATATATATATAAAAGAAGCTTTTTTCGAGCGATTCTAAAGTGTCCACCTCATCTTTCTCAATTTTTGGAAAGTATATTTTAAGATCTTGCGAGATTACAAAAGAGATACTATATATGTAATATTTCTAATATCACAAATATTATCTACGTAAAAAAAATCAATATATATATATAAAAGAGGCTTTTTTCAAGGCACCAGAGGCACTCCAACTTTGTAGGAACTCTTTTTTGTTTTTTAATTATTATTATCATTAATATCATTTTTTTTACGGAAAATTCACGTGGTACCCTCTAACAATTCCATTTTTCACGTGGTACCCAACTTTTTATGTTTATGCACATTGTATCCATGAAGTTCAAATTTTTGGTACACCATAATCATTTTTGACGGTCACTCTTAACGTTGTTAACTTATGTTTATTTGGCGCCTAAAAATACCATATCATGTAACTCTGGCCCTACCACTCCTTATTTCCCCAATTCACACATACTTACCCCAAATTACTCTTTCATTTACTAAACCCTAAATCAAACGAAACCTCTAATTTATCACAATATGCTTTAATTAAATTTCTTCATCTCATGAATTCATCTTTAGCAAACTAAAGTAATTTATCACCTTCAATTCACTTCATCAGATTATCAAAAAGGTATGAGCTTTAGTTAGTTTCCTTATTTTTCATTTATTAATGTCTATATTATCTTCATCACTTCCTGAAGTCTGTATTTTTATTGCATGCATGTGGTTTATTTTGATATATTAAAGAATGGTTGTTTGTATGAAATTAGGCTCATACTTTGGTTAAGTCGAAGTGTTTATTTGTTTTATTTTTTTGTGATATAAATCATAGGATGGCTGCTGTATGGTTGGAATTTCATTACAAAGACAAGTCTTTTGATTGCGCCATTTATGATGTTGATTTGGTCCAATTATTAGATCTAATTAGTGATATTAGTGATGAAGCTATGAAGCAGAATGTTCTTATTCCTGCTATATATGATTTGTATTACAAAAATGGGTGTAAGATATACATTAAGAATGATGTGGATTTGCTGTGTATGTTTGATCATTTCACTGGCCAAGATACAATTCATGTTTGGATTGAGGAAACCAATAATCCTATAAGACACTTTGGGATGTTGTTGGAGTTAAAAAGAGCACAGAGGGAGGAGGCTGAAAGAAAACAGAGAGAGGAAGAGCAAAGGAATAGAGTAGAATTAGAAGCTATCACAATAGAGCCATTGGCAATAGATGTACCTGTTGTTGATGTGGACACAAATGAAACCATATTTGTGAGAGTTTATGAGTCTGAAGAGTTATCCAACATAAACCCTTATTCTAATACACAATCTGCTAATGAAAAAACACCAAATCCTTTTTCTAATACACAACCACACATTCCCACAACAAATCCACCTGAGACAACATCAAACCCAAATTCAAATCCTCAAAATGAGACCCAGTTTTCACAAAACTGCCCCACAAATGACAGGTTTATGTCACAACAATCTACTGAATATACAATGCCAAATCTTTCTAGAAAACCAATTCAATCACAAAAGAAAATGCCTAAGACTACTGCTAAGAGGAAGGGTCTGTATATACCTCCATCATCTTCAAAAAGTAAGAGCAAGGACACATGTGGAACCACTAATATGAGGCCAAGGAGAAATTTAAGGGTGAATGAACACATAGATAAGGATGACAGTTATGATAGCATAGATGACAGCACAGATGATGACTACAATGAGGGGTCTGACTGTGATGAGGGTAATAGTGATAATGATGTGAGCATGGATGAGGAAGAAACTGAAAATGTGGATGGTTGTCATATAGAAGATGATGGAATTGTTGATAAGGAAAAAGAAGTGCATCCTTTTGATAAAACTGTTGATGGTTGTAATGAAGAAGCTGAACACCATTATTTTGATAGGGCATATAAAAATGGCAGAATGTACTTGCATCAGAGGTGGGGTGAAGTGGCACTTGAGCCATGGTTGTTGTTTATGTCAAAAGATGATTGGCTATCAGTATTTTCTGATTATTGCATCCAACAAGGTTTCAGTGTTGTTGTTACAAAGTCTGACAAGGAAAGGTATACTGCTGAGTGCAGTAGTGAAAAATGCACATGGAAGGTTCATTGTTCAAGGCTGCCTGATAAAATGACATGGGCAATTAAGAAAATTGAGGGTGAGCATAAAGAATGTTTTTTCTTAAAAAAAAATCCTATGGCAACAACAATATGGATGGTCAAGAAGTTAGAGTCTGAACTTAAAGCACAACCTAATATGCCAGTTAAATCCATGGCCCAGAGGTTAATGACTAATTATGGTATTGAGGCTTGTACTAGAACATTGTACAAAGTGAGAGTTGTTGCTGCTGAGGTTATTTTTGGAGCACATGAAAAGAGTTATAACCTGTTACCAGCTTATGCAGAAATGATCAAAGCAACCAATCCAGGATCTTGGGCACTAACTACCTGGAATTCACCTAACAATGATAATGTCTTTCACTTCAAGGGGACGTTTGTCACATTTAGTGCTTGGGTAAGAGGGTTTCTAAGAGGTTGTAGGCCTATTATTGGTGTTGATGGGTGTCATCTAAAAGGGAGGTATAAGGGAATGTTACTATCTGCCATGAGTTTAGATAGCAACAACAATCTTTATTGTGTGGCTTATGCAATTGTAGGAAAAGAGAAGACTGAGACATGGTCTTATTTTTTTAGGAATTTGAAACTTGCATTCCAACAGCAAGGGTGTATGAAATGGGACTGGACATTCATCAGTGATAGAATGAAGGGTGTTGAGAAAGCTTTGGAAAAAGAGTTTCCACAAGCCACAAGGAGGATTTGTGCGCAACACTTGTACACAAACTTTAAGGGAAAATGGCCTGGGCCTTTGTACCATACCCTGTTTTGGTCTGCAGCCAATGCCACATCTGTTTTTGTGTATAACAAGATGTTGGACAAGATAGGGAGGATGTCACCAGCAGCAGTAGAGTACTTGTCAACTGTACCACAACAATGGTCTAAACACCAATTTGATTCTGAAGTGGCTTGTGACC
>JAIUZE010024897.1:0-11460 GCA_022085475.1 Heliosperma pusillum | reverse complement strand
CTAAGCCATAGCTTGAGTCAGGACTAAAAATGGCTGGCTGCTTTGTAGGTAGTAGGCTCGTTACTTTCAAAAAGTAACACATTATAGTCATCACCTTCCTCTATAATACCAAGGTATCTATCAGGTGGATGACTAATTCTGCTTGACCTCCTAGGTTCCGAAGGAATAATTACCGTACCAGACGAAGAGGGAACGTTTTCCTCGTCATCCTTTTCGGTTTGTGGCTCTTGGACTTCATTAAGTTCAAATTTTCTCCCACTCTGTCTTTTAGAAATAAAATCATTTTCTAAAAGACTGCATCACGAGACACAAACACTTTGTCCTCGTGTTTATTGTAGAAGTAATAAGCACGTGATTCCTTTGGATATCCTACAAAAAGACATTTGTCAGATTTGGGTGCGAGTTTATCGTCAGACTGATTCTTAACAAAAGCCTCGCATCCCCAAATTCTCATAAATGACAAATAAGGGACTTTTCCTGTCCATATCTCATATGGAGTCTTGTTTGCCGCTTTAGTCGGGCTTCTATTTAGTGAAAATATTGCAGATAAGATAGCAAAACCCCAAAAATAATCAGGAAGCTCTGTTAGACTCATCATAGATCGAACCATATCTAATAAAGTTCGATTTCTCCTTTCGGATACACCGTTTAATTGAGGTGGTCCAGGAGGAGTCCATTGTGATACTATACCACAATCTTTCAGGTGTGAATCAAATTCATGGTTCAAGTATTCACCACCAGATCGGATCTAAGGGTTTTTAATCTCTTTTTTATTTCAATTGGTTTTCCGTACTCTCATTTTGACGTTTTTTGAATTTTTTCCAAAAGCATCACTTTATGCCCTCAATCAGTAGACATATCCATATCTACTCCAGATCGTCTGTAAAAGTAATGAAGTAGTGATAGACAACCTCTCAGCTTCGGATAGTATTGGAAACGCATACATCCTACTTATAAGTCCTAATACTTCACTTGCTCGTGTCCCTTTTCCCGTAAAAGGGGCACGAGTCATCTTGCCTAGAAGACAAGATTCGCATACGCCAGAAGATTCGTAATCGAATGGTTTGAGTACTTTAGATGAAACAAGTCTCTTTATGCGTCGTTCGTTTATGTGCCCTAAACGACAATGCCAAAGGTATGATTGATTAGGTTCACCTGTTTTGAGCTTCTTGGTTTCTACATGATAGACCTCTTTTGCAATATCTAGAACATAAATACCTCCAATAGAAATGGCCTCGCCATAAACCATTTCATTAAATGAAAAAGTACAACGATTGTTCTTAATACAAAATGAAAAACCTTCCATGTCTAACACGGAAATGGAGATAATGTTCTTTGTAAGAGTTGGTACATAATAGCAATTATTTAAATACAACTCTAAACCATTAGGCAAAAGAAGAACGTAGGTGCCCACGGAAACTGCGGCTACCTTAGCTCCATTTCCCATGCGTAGGTCCACATCACCCTTGGCTAGTGCTTGCACGACCCTCAGCCCCTGTACATGATTACAAAGGTGAGAACCACAACCGGTATCAAATACCCAAGAAGAGGAACTAGCAAAGTTAATATCTATCATATAGAGTGATGAAAGAATTTTTCATGACGTTGTCACACAACCGTCTTTCTTGTCTTTCAAGTACATAGGGCAATTGCGTTTCCAATGCCTTTTGCCATTACAGTAATAGCAATCCGCCTCCGCGTGTTTGTTAACCTTGGGCTTGGCCTTGTAAAAGACCTTGCCCTTTCCCTTGCCGTATTTCTTGAAAAGAGTCTTACCCTTTCCCTTGTCCTTCCTTACCCCAAGGTTCATGTTCTTCATTTTCATAGAAAGAACATCCTTGGGTTCACTCCCACTAGCCTCCATGTCCCTCTCCGCTTGGGTGAGGAGTGCATGGAGTTCATGGAAACTCTTGTCCATGCCATTCATGTTATAGTTCACCCTAAATTGGGTGAACTTAGGTGAGAGTGAATGAAGGATCTTACCCACCACGAAATTCTTCGGAATTTTGCACCCTAGACGCTCTAAGGTGTCCGCGTGCTCAACCATTTTGAGCACGTGTGGGCCAACTTTTTGGCCCCTTTGAAGCTTAGTGTCAAAGAATTTCGTAATCGCCTCATATTGGAGAATTTGAGGGGCTTGCGAAAACATCGAAGTGATCCTCGTGAATATCGCATATGCATTGAGAGAGATCAATTGGAGTTTGAGTTTGGGTGAGATTGACCAAATCAATACATTCTTGACGTCATTAGCAACCTTCAAATAAAGGTCATATTCGGCCCGAACCACCGCGGACGATCTAGGCGCGGGTTCGTGGGGGCCCTCTCGACCAAGGTAGCGAGCACTTTATCGATACTCGGCGAGCTCTTATCGTTGACTCCCATTCAACGAAGTTACTTCCCGTCATCCTTTAGGACACACTTTTCCATCTACGGATCTCAACCATGAGTCCTTACCCAAGGTTGCAACGTTTGATGATGTCGACATTATGCGAATATGGTAACTACAACAAAAAGAAATATATAAACATTCCTTGTTAATTTACTTGAAAAACATTTTAACAAGTTTAGCATTCATATAATGACCTCTCACTAAATTATATAAATGATTCCAAGACCCATCTTTAAATAAAAATAGTCATCGCATGCTACTTTTATCTAGAAATGGTAAGTCATGACTTGACTAATTCTACCCTTAGAACTCTTGGTTGACGGATTTCAACTAAATCCATCTCCTAGTCCCAAGATAACGCTTATATCGTTGAGTCCAATCCAATTTTAGCTTGTGATCGTATCACCCTACTTACCCGAGGTAAAAAGGGACCCACGAGCGTGGTAGCCCTAATGAACACGGGATTCATAGGTGTTATTAATTGGTAAGGCTAATCTCAATTTTTTAAATATGTGAGAGATCTTGTCAATTTAGTTATTAATTCCCTATAAGTGAACTAAGTCGTTGAATTGTAAATAACGTTGAATTGACAATAACGGTAAATAAAAATGCATGTGTGACGATTTTGGCATGAGCGGAAATAAAGCAAGCAACCAAGAAACAATAAAATCCTAGTATGGCCACCTAGCTAATCAAAATTAACTAGATAGTTACAAATTCGGAAACCAACTCCTTGGTCCCTTGCCTCTTCACTTGGAACACCTTCCAAAATGGCACCGTCTTGATGGAGTCACCGGTCTTCATAAAAATAATTACAAATATACAAATATACAAATTCCTATTATACATTTATTCTATAAAATAAAATTATTAAATTATACAAACCGGCGATACGAGATCGCAATAAAATTACAACCAAACCGTTATTCCCTTACATTACGGGTAATAACGATAAAAATAACTAGGCCATACTAGGTACAAACTTTGCATAAACTATTAAATAAATGACATTCATTCATTCAAACATAAATAAAATAAATTGCTTCAAAATTCATGCCAAAATCGTCCTAAGTTCAATTCATGCTCATTGTAGCTCGATTTTTTCGGGATTTATTGATTTTTAACCATTAAAAATCACTATCAACTTTTAAATCTCATTTAAATTCAAACTAATTAACTAAACTGATTTAGAACTCAAAATTAGTCACTACTAATTTTGTTGGTCATTAATTAGATTGATTTGAATTCATTTGCTAAATATTACGGTTTAATCATAACAATTATGAAATAAAACCAAAATAAAATATAAACATCATAAAATTTGAAACCAAAAATTTTGTACATTCTGGAACAATTCCAGGAACTATTAAATAAAAAAACATTTTCTCAAAAAATTTAAATTAGTTTTATGAACAAATAGCTTTGTATTTAATGGTTTTATCAAATAAAAACATTAGATATAGTAAAACAGTGAAAAAAATTATGAAATTTCACCAAGAGTATCAAAATCAAAATGTGAAATGTAAACAAATTTTTCAAGACCAGAAATAGACGTTTCAATGTTATGATCATTATAATCTCATATTATCGACTTTTATCGTATAAAAATCAATGAACATGCAATACATAAGTAAAAGTCACGAAATTTTACATACAATATTTAAGATATGCATGTGAGATCATATTAAAATTTCATGGCCAGAATCAACATGAAACTATTTTTAGTTAACTTTTAACTCATAAAATGCATGTTAACTCGGTTTGAACGCCAAAACTCAAAATAAATAGCAAATTAATCCCTAAAATCACGAAATTTGACCAAAAACATTTTGAGGTCAGTAGGTATACATGCGCGAAAAACTTTCGTCAGAATCGTAATTTAACTCAAAATCTTTGATTTATTAGTTATCTTATAACTTTAATAAAAATGTCCAAAATGAACATGCATGCTACAAGCTAGCTCTGATACCACATGAAAGTCCATAGACCTTAATTAGACTCCTATAATTAGTTTCTAAATTACTTGTTAATTTAGTATTTAATGATCTATGTACCATATGCATGCAATATAAAGACATTTTATTAAAGAGAAATTTCCCCCCATTGATATGAAAATATATGGGGCACAACAGAACTTCCTCTTGTTTGTTCTTTAGCTACAAATATGGATGAACACAAGTAATCTCCCAAAAGTAGAAAGACTCCTCTAAGTTGCAAACCAATATAACCCAAATAATCTACCCTTATTATTAACTAGATAATAAGATAGATATTATACTACTAAGATTAGAATATATTACTACACTAGTAATACTTAGGAAATATTAGTATATGAGAGTTTTTAGTGAGAGGAAGGATTTTAGAGAGAAGTGTAAAATTGCACAAAATGAAGTAGTTGAAAAAATGAACACAATTGCTCATTTTAAAGCCAATATGGCCGGACCACATTGTCCAAAAAGGACTCTTATTTTGTTTAATTTGATCACATGCATTAGAGTGGAGTGTTGTAATATAAGTGATGATTATTTCTACTTGGTATGTCACTTTCAATTGATAACTAAAGAGTTTTAATAAGAGCAACAATCATCGCCATGTAACTAGCAACATAACCGGCCATTATGGCCTAATTTGGTCCATTTTGATTTTTGATATTTGTCTCACAAATACTTATTGATCATATGATTAATTATCTTGTATAATTAAGTGTTAATTTGATCATATAACAATTATATGACTCAATTAAATAAATAATATGTACTTAACATTTTAAGTAATATTTTACCATTATATCAATATATAATGGGTCCCACAATGCTTTAGTTAATTTATTTTACAACTCTTTGTAAATATAATTAACTAATTACCTCTATCTCAAAACCTCAACTAGTTTAGTAATTTAACGATTAATTACTAAGTTAAATCTTATTTAATCGTATTAAAATAAGAGATAAATTTATTAGTCAATTATCGCATAATTGAAAAATAAGCTTAATCGAATTTGAGTTCTTAACTCAATTTCTAACAATTAACTCTCGTACATATCGAATATATGTCATGTACTAATTAACTGTATCGTATACAAATAATTAGTTACTATTTGGATTTCATCCTTTAGGTGTGACCGAAAGGGATCAGTTGATCACCGCCGTCATACGACAATAACGTCACACTCTAGTCAGCCAACCGTTATTGATTTACGTTAATCAACTGACTAATCATATATATAGTCAATAAATATCCCAATTATATTCCTTAATAAGATTTATTATGTGGCGCACTATTGTGCAGGACACCTACTCCAACAATCTCCCACTTGTCTGACACAAGTGTGCGTCACCAATTCTCTTGTCTCTTTATCACATCTCCCACTCAACGCAAGATGTCTTTCAGGTCGCACTTGCGATTGACAATATCTAGAGTGGTTTTCTCGATAGGGAGAGTAACTGTCTGACCGGAAAATCTACCATAGATCTCTTTCCGAGCGTTGCCACGCATTTACAGTAACTTCTCCTCGAGTGGCCTAAAGATGTTTTTACCCAACGTGGGTGGACAATTCCTGTTGATTCATCTACTCTGTATGATGCAGATCACCATGATCCAGAAGATGTCCATCGGCCTCTTTTTACGGCACGACCTAGAACATCAACCAAAACCAATCGGAAACTGCACCGACTCAGATAGACGGTCGCCAGTCAAAAGAATCGACTTATAGGAATAAGATAGAAGACCCTGCCACGACCAGGCATCAAATAATTGATTTAAGGGTCTCTACAATGTCACTGTCCGACAGAGTGTCATACAGTCTGTCTATGTAAACGACCAGTCATCTCCATGACCCCATGGTGCTGAACCAACCATCGATCGCCTTACAATCTAGTCATTTCGAGACGTCACCTCATTGAGTGACTAGGGACAAAATACTAAGTTCGTCCTATTCACTTGAATAGGGTCCAACAATCTATTCGGATAAACAAAGTATTAAATTTAGTCAAACTAAATAAAAGAGTTTAAAATAAAACTCGAACAATGAATGCCATTATCATATATGAAATAATTAATACAACATTCAATTATTACATATTACATAATCTAAAGTAATTCTGGCACACGTCTCAATCCAATTGTGACGACATGACCATCATGCGTAGCCTTTGATAAAGGCTTGGTTAAAGGATCAACAATGTTGTCATCTGTCCCAACCTTACAAATGTCAATTTCCTTTCTGTCCAAGTAATCTCTAATTACATGATATTTCCTAAGTACATGTCTAGACTTGTTACTAGACTTGGGCTCTTTTGCCTTAAAAAAAAACAAATAGCCCCCAATGTTTATCACAATAAAGGTGTGCTAGGATCTTGGTAATTAGGACTAAAACTGTTATTCCTTCCAACAATTGGCCGATCCACCAGCTTCCTTTGGCAAAAAGCTTCAGGCGCTTGCAAGGTACTCTGCTTCTGTTGTAGAATCCGCTTTAACGCTTTGCTTGAAACTCTTCCAGCAAACAGCTCCTCCATTCATCATATAAACGTAGCCGGATTGGGATTTCATATCATCCCTATCTGTTTGGAAACTTGCATCTGTGTAACCCTTTACACGTAACTCAGTCTCGCCTCCAAACACTAAGAACGAATCCTTGGTCCTTCTTAAGTACTTAAGGATGTTCTTTACGGCTATCCAGTGACTCTCACCTGGATTTGCTTGGTAACGACTTGTCATGCTCAAAGCATATGCAACGTCGGGACGAGTGCACATCATAGCATACATGATTGATCCAACAGCTGATGCGTAAGGGATCAATTTCATGCGTTCAATCTCCTCGGGTTTCGTAGGGCACTCTTACTTGCTCAAAGTGATCCCACTTCCCATAGGAATAAAGCCTCTCTTAGAGTCTTTCATGTTGAACCGATCAAGAATCTTATCAATATAAGTCTCTTGACTTAATGCTAGTATCCTTTTAGATCTATCCCTATAGATCCGGATACCTAAGATGCGCTGGGCCTCTCCTAAGTCTTTCATTTGGAAATGTATTCCTAGCCACTCCTTTACAGAAGTGAGCATTGGAATATCATTCCCAATGAGTAGTATGTCATCTACATACAAGACTAGAAAAGTTACTTTACTCCCACTAAACTTCATGTATAAACACGGTTCCTCGACACTTCGAGTGAAACCATTTTGTTTAATTACATGATCGAAACGATGATTCCAACTCCTGGATGCTTGCTTAAGACCATAGATGGATCTCTTAAGTTTGCATACCTTCTTAGGGTTTGATGGATCCACAAAACCTTCAGGTTGTGTCATGTACACTTCCTCTTCTAGAATCCCATTCAAGAAGGCGGTTTTGACATCCATTTGCCAAATCTCATAATTATGAAATGCGGCAACCGCTAAGATAATCCTTATGGATCGAAGCATGGCGACTGGGGCGAAGGTTTCGTCATAGTGAAGACCATGAACTTGGGTGAAACCTTTTGCCACCAATCTAGCTTTATAAACATCATTATGTTTGTCTATGCCACTTTTGATCTTATAGATCCACTTACACTGAAGAGGTCGTACCTCCTTAGGTAAATCAACCAAGTCCCATACTTGATTGTCGTACATAGAATCCATTTCGGATTGCATGGCTCCTAGCCATAGCTTTGAGTCGGGACTAGAAATGGCTGCTTTGTAGGTAGTAGGTTCGTTACTTTCAAAAAGTAACACATTATAGTCATCACCTTCCTCTATAATACCAAGGTATATATCAGGTGGATGACTAATTCTGCTTGACCTCCTAGGTTCCGAAGGAATAATTACCGTACCAGACGAAGACGGAACGTTTTCCTCGTCGTCCTTTTTCGGTTTGTGGCTCTTGGACTTCATCAAGTTCAAATTTTCTCCCACTCTGTCTTTTAGAAATAAAATCATTTTTCTAAAAAGACTGCATCACGAGACACAAACACTTTGTCCTCGTGTTTATTGTAGAAGTAATAAGCACGTGATTCCTTTGGATATCCTACGAAAAGACATTTGTCAGATTTGGGTGCGAGTTTATCGTCAGACTTATTCTTAACCAAAGCCTCGCATCCCCAAATTCTCATAAACGACAAATAAGGGACTTTCCCTGTCCATATCTCATATGGAGTCTTGTTTGCCGCTTTAGTCGGGCTTCGATTTAGTGAAAATATTGCAGATAAGATAGCAAAACCCCAAAAATAATCAGGAAGCTCTGTTAGACTCATCATAGATCGAACCATATCTAATAAAGTTCGATTTCTCCTTTCGGACACACCGTTTAATTGAGGTGTTCCAGGAGGAGTCCATTGTGATACTATACCACAATCTTTTAGGTGTGAATCAAAATCATTGTTCAAGTATTCACCACCACGATCGGATCGTAGGGTTTTAATCTTTTTATTCAATTGGTTTTCTACTTCATTTTGAAATTCTTTGAATTTTTCAAAGGCATCACTTTTATGCCTCATCAAGTAGACATATCCATATCTACTCAAGTCGTCGGTAAAAGTAATGAAGTAGTGATAGCCACCTCTAGCTCGGATAGTCATTGGACCGCATACATCCGTATGTATAAGTCCTAATACTTCAATTGCTCGTGTCCCTTTTCCCGTAAAAGGAGCACGAGTCATCTTGCCTAGAAGACAAGATTCGCATACGCCATAAGATTCGTAATCAAATGGTTTGAGTACTTTAGATGAAACAAGTCTCTTTATGCGTCGTTCGTTTATGTGCCCTAAACGACAATGCCAAAGGTATGATTGATTAGGTTCACTTGTTTTGAGCTTCTTGTTTTCTAAATGATAGACCTCTTTTGCAATATCTAGAACATAAATACCTCCAATAGAAATGGCCTCGCCATAAACCATTTCATTAAAAGCAAAAGTACAACAGTTGTTCTTAATACAAAATGAAAACCCTTCCATGTCTAACACGGAAATGGAGATAATGTTCTTGGTAAGAGTTGGTACATAATAGCAATTATTTAAATACAACTCTAAACCATTAGGCAAAAGAAGAACGTAGGTGCACACGGAAACTGCGGCTACCTTAGCTCCATTTCCCATGCGCAGGTCCACGTCACCCTTGGCTAGTGCTTGCACGTCCCTCAGCCCCTGTACATGATTACAAAGGTGAGAACCACAACCGGTATCAAATACCCAAGAAGATGTACTAGCAAATTTAATATCTATCATATAGAGTGATGAAAGAATTTTACCTGACGTTGTCACACAACCGTCTTTCTTGTCTTTCAAGTACTTGGGGCAATTGCGTTTCCAATGCCCTTTGCCATTACACTAATAGCAATCCGCCTCCGCGTGTTTGTTGACTTTGGGCTTGGCCTTATAAAAGACCTTGGCCTTTCCCTTGCCGGATTTCTTGAAAAGAGTCTTACCCTTTCCCTTGTCCTTCCTCACCCCAAGGTTCATGTTCTTAATTTTCATGGAAAGAACATCCTTGGGTTCACTCCCACTAGCCTCCATGTCTCTCTCAGCTTGGGTGAGGAGTGCATGGAGTTCATGGAAACTCTTGTCCATGCCATTCATGTTATAGTTCACCCTCAATTGGGTGAACTTAGGTGAGAGTGAATGAAGGATCTTACCCACCCCCAAATTCTTCGTGGAATTTGCACCCTAGACGCTCTAAGGTGTCCGCGTGCTCAACCATTTTGAGCACGTGTGGGCCAACTTTTTGGCCCCTTTGAAGCTTAGTGTCAAAGAATTTCGTAATCGCCTAATATTGGAGAATTTGATGGGCTTGCGAAAACATCGAAGTGATCCTCGTGAATATCGCATATGCATTGAGAGAAATCAATTGGAGTTTGAGTTTGGGTGAGATTGACCAATTCAAGACATTCTTGACGTCATTAGCAACCTTCAAATAAAGGTCATATTCGGCCCGAACCACCGCGGACGATCTTGGCGCGGGTTCGGTGGGGGGCTCTTCGACCAAGTAGCGAAGCACGTTATCGGATAACGCGACGCTCTTGATCGTTGACTCCCATTCAAAGAAGTTACTTCCGTCATCCTTTAGGACACACTTGTCCATGACGGACCTCAACCATGAGTCTCTACCCAAGGTTGCAACGTTTGATGATGTTGACATTATGCGAATATGGTAACTACAACAAAAAGAAATATATAAACATTCATTGTTGATTTACTTGAAAAACATTTTAACAATTTTAGCATTCATATAATGACCTCTCACTAAATTATATAAATGATTCCAAGACCCATTTTTTTAAATAAAAATAGTCATCGTATGCTACCTTTATCTAGAAACGGTAAGTCATTACTTGACTAATTCTACCTTTAGAACTCTTGGTTGACGGATTTCAACTAAATCCATCTCCTAGTCCCAAGATAACGCTTATCTCGTTGAGTCCAATCCAATTTTAGCTTGTGATCGTATCACCCTACTTACCCGAGGTAAAAAGGGACCCACGAGCGTGGTAGCCCTAATGAACACGGGAGTCATAGGTGTTATTAATTGGTAAGGCTAATCTCAATTTTTTTAAACATGTGAGAGATCTTGTCAATTTAGGTATTATTCCTATTAAGGGCAACTAAGTCGGGTGAATTGTGAATAACGCGTGTGAATTGACAATAACGGTAAATTAATGCAGTGTGGACGATTTTGGCATGAGCGGAAATAAAGCAAGCAACCAAACAACAATAAAATCCTAGTATGGCCACCTAGCTAATCAAAATTAACTAGATAGTTACAAATTCGGAAAACAACTCCTTGGTCCCTTGCCTCTTCACTTGGAACACCTTCCAAAATGGCACCGTCTTGAGGGAGTCACCGGTCTTCATAAAAAATAATTACAAATATACAAATATACAAATTCCTATTATACATTTATTCTATAAAATAAAATTATTAAATTATACACACCGGCGATACGAGATCGCAATAAAATTACAACCAAACCGTTATTCCCTTACATTACGGGTAATAACGATTAAAAATAACTAGGCCATACTAGGTACAAAAATTTGCATAAATTATTAAATAAATGACATTCATTCATTCAACCATAAATTAAATAAATTGCTGCAAAATTC